>JADBJO010000205.1:330000-332500 GCA_016801955.1 Conus betulinus
CTGTGTCTGTGTGTGTGTGTGTGTGTGTGTGTGTGTGTGTATGTGTGTGTGTGTGTGTGTGTGTGCGCGCGCGCGCGCGCACGCGTGTGTGATATTTAATGTAAGCGTTTAGGGCACCTTCAAAAAATACAGTCTTTCAGACAGGCTGTCTTGATGTCTCTCAAAGGCAGTCCAATGGAAGAAGCCCCCGCATATGCAAGCATTCTCTGGTGTGAAATTATCTCCCGTTAGTCCACAAAAGTGCCCAACGAGCGGCTTTTCACATCGTTCTCAGACGTCCCCTTGCGTCGCGGAGGATATACTAAAATTCAACTGTAAACAACGAAGCAGCGAGCTCAGTCGAATCAATACGACTTTTTCACTGTTGCTATAACTTTCTATGATAAGAGGCTTCCTGAGATTTTGGGAGGAATGCAGAAAACTGGAGGCGGAACTTCGAGGGCAGAAAGGGGATCTGACTAAAAGGATGGAGGGTAGGGGTGGGCGAGACTGGCTGAAACTTCAGTGGACATCACTGTCCCTCTGAATGTTAAAACTCTTGAACTAAGGTTACGAGACGTTCGTTTTCTTTTATTTCAAACACTGCATGAAAATATCTTTTTACGTCATGAATTTTGGAGGAAGGAGACATTTTCCTCCTTGGATGCAAACTTGTAGCATGGTCAACTCAGCACACAATCTGTTTTTTGTACAATTCTGAAGTTGGATGTTCTTTTAGCTCCAGAATTTAGCATTTAGTTGTTTTTTTTTTTAGTTTTTCGTCAAAAAAATCAAAGAGTGAAAATCAGCGGAAAAGGGCGAGGAGGTGGTGGGGGTGAAATCTAAGATGGATGAGGAGGGGAGGATACATCATGTAAAAACACTGAAGAGTTATTTCAAGGGAATTTGAGAAAATATTGATGGCTAACCATCCATGAGATGCTTTTTCAGATTTTTCTTAAACTGATTTTTGTTCTTTATATGTTTTTCAAAGTGATTGGTAGCTTGTTCCATACATTTCCACCAGAGTACAAAAGACTAGATTTATAAAGATTATTTCTTGGTCTAGGAAAGGATAATAAATGACTATGTCTATAAGTGTTAGTTGTAAATGAATCTCTTATCTTTTTTAGGTGCATATCCGTTTGTAACATTATGCATGCATACTGCCTTATTGAACAAAAGTCTGTTGTAGAAAGTTAACATATTAAGTTGTTTATAGTCTTCTGTAGTTAGGGTGCTTGATTTTAGTAACACTAATTTTAATGCTCTTTTATACATTCGATGAATATTTTCAAGTTGGTTTCACTGCAGTTATCCCATAGGGTTGATGCATAATCAATGATTGATAGAACATGAGCACAGAAAAAGAGCTTTCGAGAATGGGTGTCCAGGAAGTTCTTAATCTTGGCTAATTGAAGTAATTTTTTTTGAGAGACTTTTTTTCCCATTGACGTTATATGGTCGGTCCATGTTAAATCTTTATCTATTATTACTCCTAATATTTTATGTGAGTCGACTTCTTCTATTTTTAGGTCAGATATAAACAATGGTGGAAATTTTGACTTCATCTTTTGTCTTTTTTGTCGGGCACATACAAACATGCACTTGGTTTTGCTTGCATTTAAGGACATATGGTTCAACTGAGTCCATTCGATAAAGTTTTTTAACATCATTTTGGAGTTTACTAGCTAATCTTAATGGATCTGAATCACTGGAATGAAGAGATGTATCATCGGCAAACATTTCGCATTTACTTTCAAGAAAACAAGGTAAATCATTGACGTAGACAGTAAACAGTAGAGGGCCCAATACAGAGCCTTGTGGTACTCCATATTTGATAGACATTAAGTTTGACGTTTTTATTGTTGACTGTTACTGACTGTTTCCTATACATAGAAATGAGGACATGAGATTTATGAATTCTGGAGTTAATTTGTAGAGTTCCAGTTTACGCAACAGGAGAGAACGATTTATTACATCAAAAGCTTTTTCAAAGTCTATAAAAAGAATGCCAGTAAATTTATTTTCATTTTTACTACTACATAAGAGGCTATCAATAAGCTGTACAAGGGTTGTATGGCAGGAATGATTTTTACGGAAACCAGATTGATCGTCGTGGAGTAAATTGTTTTTAGTAAGGTAAGAATATAGTAAATTTTGCAAGTGTTTTTCAATAGGTTTAGATAAAGCAGATAAAATAGAAATTGGTCTATAGTTTGATGGAATTGACTTATCGCCAGATTTATAAAGTGGAATTACTTTGGCTTCCTTAAATTTCAAGGGAAAGGTTTGTTTCTCTATGCATAAATTTGTACAAATATGTTAGTGTATCAGTAATTATTGGACACGAAATCTTTAGTATTTTTGCATCTAAACCATCTAAATCGCGTGTACTTGATTGTTTTAAAGAAGAAATACTTTTACTAACGTCCATAACAGTCATTGGTTGGAGGGTAAAGGAAAAGTTAATTTCTTTTAAATCAAGGTAGTGTTTTAAAAATGCTCAAGGTCATTTTCA
>JADBJO010000205.1:340000-345000 GCA_016801955.1 Conus betulinus
CACACACACACACACACACACACACACAATGTTGACTCGTAATATGACTACAAAACAACTCTTGCAAAGGTCACGAGTGTTGAGAAAATGACCCAACAGAAGAGGGTGATTCCAGAAACTCCCAGCTGATAACTATACAAAAAGTCTGTGGTGCTTTTGATCGCTTATTAAACAATACTTAAAACCCTCTACTGCCTCAAGAGTGCGAACGCTTGCTGGAAGTGGTTTTGAGAGCTAATTGAAGACAAGGTCGAGCTGGCTTCTTTCTAAAGGGCTGGCACAAATGTGCTTCTCACGCAGGACAATCACCCGGCAGATACTTCTGTAGAACGGAGAATGAGATGATGTGGGGATGGAGACGGAATGAGGAAGAGAGGACATGAGAGGAAGAGGCAGAAGAAAGAGAGATTGAGAGGTGGAGGGAGAGATGGGCTTAGACTGACTGGGAGACGCAGAGAGAGAGAGAGAGAGAGACAGAGAGAGAGAGAGAGAGAGAGAGAGAGAGAGAGCACGAAGGCAAATGCAAATAGACTGCTTTAATGAGAGGAAAACGGATAAACAGCTTTTTAAAAACATGCCGTCGTAAAACAATACACAAAACCGTTATAAGAGATAGAAATATGAAACTCTGAATACCAGATACTAAAATCAAATAGAAAAGAGATACATCTGCAAGGGAATTTATACTAATTGTTTTAAGAATGCAGCCTTTTCACCAAGCACACACACACTCTAGCGCATTGGAGTGCTCGCACATACACTGACATTTACATGCACACACTAACACAAGCACACACAAATGCTAAATGACACATAATCGCGCGACTGTGTACAGAGAGAGGGAGTGGGAGAGAGGGACAGACAGACAGACAGACGGGAGAGAGAGAGAGAGAGAGAGAGAGGGGAAGGGAGGGAGATCTTACGTGAACAACATGAAAAAGGTGTGAAGTTAGCAGAGAAAAGCAAAACGCTCTTTTTATCCCAAACTGAGCTTTTATACGTGTTTTATGTGTGAAGGACACGTTTGCACGGTTAACGGTGCATTATGGCTTCTTAATGTAAAATATTTGGGAGAAACTTCAGTTATTAGCAACATCTCTGTTGACTGTGAGTTTCTGCTTTTAGAGACCATTTTCCCAGTGTTTCTGGCTTTGTGCCCTAGGCTTTTTCGCAGGTTTTTTGTCTCTCAGAGTGTTAGTAAAGACCGGGCCTGCTCAGCCCCCGGGGTAAGTGGGACTACTGCCCTGTGTTTCAAGCGTTTGAAGGTCACGTGGCCATGTTACACACCATTGCCTGCATTCTTTCTTCGGGAATATGGCGCCCACATGTTGCAGACTATCAGACTCTTGTTTATGCGATGTTAACAGTTAACTAAACGTTTTTACACTATTTGCGAACAAATTCTTTCTACTTTGTGTTTCACACCATTGATTAGACATATTTTTTTTTACAAATTACATACATCAACAGGTCCTCCCAGACTGAACAAAAAAAATTCTTTCCAAGTTCGCACCATGAGTGCCAGACACAAAAAAAACAATCCATAAATAATATCCTGGTTCTCCCATACCCATAACAATTCTTTCCCAGTTTCAAATCTCTGCAACCTCTCGCTGACTTACAAAACAAGACACAAACTGTGCCTGTGCCCCTCACATCAAAAATACAATAGCCCTATTCTATCCGAGGTGAAAGATCCTTAAAGAAGAAGAATATATTAAGCGTTATATTATTCTTTATCTAAAGACTACTTGTCTTCTTTCTCTTTCACTTTTGATTTCCTTCATCATGGCTTGCATGAAGGTTTCTCAATATGGGCCAGACATGGCCTTCAATTTACGATCTCACAGGACAAAAAACTATGAAGCTTGCGTATTCGTGGAGCGTCGCTGTCCCTACAGCACTGTCGATCGGTCTTCTCTCTCTGCGTTAAACCTCGCTCTACACGGAGAGTTCTGTCCCTTGTTTTTCCCTGTGGACGGGCCATTGTTATGGTTAGTAAAAAAAAAAATCACCAAAAATACACAACAAGATAATGTGAACCATCCGTTCGTAGCATTTCAATAACTTCAGGAATGCTAAAACGTTGCCGACGGGCTCGACTTCGCTCCGACACATTCGCAGAAGAACTTGATTGAGATACCATGTTTCACACTCTATGCAGATTAGTAGGCTGTCATGTGGGTTGTTGTAGTCAATCAGCAACTGACACAAAGTGGGTGGTGGGGTCACGCGAAACCACTAGGCAGGCCAACAAAGCAATGCTGACGATTCTATTCATAGCTTGTCGTGGTCTACTGATCACGCTATCACCGCATGAGAAATCTGTCAAGGCCGAAACGTTGATGGCGTTCGTTCGTACGGAAGCGTAACGTCATCGGAAAACGCTGCAGCGTCTGTTTGTGACGAGAGAGTACTATCCATCATCCATCGTACAGGTAACAAATCTCCCTGAGCTGTCTGTTGACGGCTCTGCCAGCATGCATGCTGCACGGTTTTCTTGAACAGGTGAGCGCAGGAATAACACTCTAAATTCCTTCCTTCCTTTCTTTTTAATAGCCTGCACAAGCCAGCAATATTTTCAGTTGACACCCTCCCCAACAAATAGACATGCGACGCCACCAGGAACTAGGGCACAATTCATGACACAGACATGTGTTAACAATTCAAAAACTTTGATTTTGATCACTGAAAGTACATTTGTCAAATAATATGGGAATGAAGCCAATTCTAGAGCTGGTAATTGGTATTGGACGTGCTCGGCCGTGAACAAAATGAGTGTAATCAAGGTATTATTGGAAAACAACGCATTTGCTTTATCCCAGTGTCAGTGATAAAATATGTCACTTCCCCCAAATCAGGTCTGTGTAGTGACAAGTCATCGCCTTTGTTTCTTTAGGTTGTGCCATGGTGTGTGTGTGTGTGTGTGTGTGTGTGTGTGTGTGTGTGTGTGTGTGTGTTCATGCACTCCCGTGCATGCAAGTGTGTGTGTGTGTGTGCGCGCGCACGTGTGTGTGTGTGTGTGTGTGTGTGTGTGTGTGTGTGTGTGTGTGTGTGTGTACATGCACTCACTCGCATGCAAGCGCGCGCGCGCGATAGAAAATATCCACAAACCGCATGAAAATCCAAAACGCATGCATCAAGTATTTCAGTGCATCCTGTACTAATGCTTTTTGATGATGCACATTTGACACAAACAACTGCGACCTGGCTGACAATTTAAGGGAGCCAATACGAAAGATGACAGGTTTGAGCTTCTGAACATAATAAGCAAAGTGTAGGAATAAAGCCTTGGCAGATCTTTGCTGTGTAGCAGGAGAGGAAATGGAGTGGGATCATGTTTAGTCGTCTGGGCGTGGCTCTCTTTTTGACATCATAGAGCAGGGAGAGGGTGGGGAGGTTAGGGGATAGGATAGTAGGCAATGGGTAAAGCCCCCCACCCCCCACCACCCCCCACTTTCAGGGCTATTTCAGTTTCAGTTCCATCAAGGTGTCACAGCGTGCCGACTTTTCCATTTACGCTACACTACATCCACTACGTTTCGAGTCACACTGCGCATGAATTAAAGCTGATGGGTACAGGAAATAATGACTAAAATGAGAGAATTTTAGAAGAGGGTTTCGTAGCTACGACTTAGCAGATGTCTGGCCTATGCATTAGCCTATCGCGCTGGTCAGACCTTGAGTAGCTACCTAACATTGGCAGTGCCATTATTGTCATTGTAAATGTGTGTGTTGAGTGTGAGGCTGACGATTACTGGAGTAGCTCAACAAATGGCTGCTGTGCAAATTTCTTTTGAATCTAGCGGGGACTGCGACAAACTGCTTGCATACTGTACAAGCATCACCAGCATGGCTGCCTGTCTGCATCTCGCCGCTTAGTTTCAAAGGAGTTTCTTCAGTAAAGAAGACACGGGGAAAAGGTAGAGAAATGCAACCTTGTTTGAAAGTCCACCTGCTCAGTTTGTCTAAACTGATCTGTCTGACCCTCCGTCCGTTCTGAGCACGACCATTTCGCTTGGGAGGGGGGGGGGGGGGGAGGGGGGGTTGGCATGTTATAAACTGTAAAGAGAGAAAAAAAAATACAGGCTTTTTATATCAACGTCCCGTTCCTCAAATCTACTCTTCTTCCAATGATTTTCTTTTTCGTCTTCCTACCGTCACAACTAAAACCTTTGGACTGTGCATTTTCGTCTTTCATACACCCAGTGACTGGACCAAACTCTCTCTGGAAAAAATGGCGTTCTTCTTACACCATCTCATGCTTAGTTTGACCTTTCTGATCTAATGTCATGCAACCTGCGTAGGGTGTTCCCTGTAACGCAGTTCTGGTTGTGTATATGTGTGTAAGTATGCAACGTGGGTACGATTTGTGGATGTGTGGGAAGGGGGGTTGGGGGCGCATGCGCACATCCGTGTGTTTGTGTGTGTGTACGTCAGTGCGTGTGTGTAAGTGTCTGAAGGTTTGATACAAAGATGGTTGCCTCTTGTGAGATGTATGGGAGGTCTGTGTAATGATGATGTGGGTAGCGGATGATTGTGATGGTGGGCACGGACAGCTGTGAAACAGTTCTTCATAATAGGCACTGTTTAAATGCAAATTCTTCTACTACTCCTTCTTCCTCTACATCTTCGTCTGTTACTACTGCCTCTACTACTACTACTACTATGCCGACTACTACAGATGCTATTTCTTCTTTTTCTTCATATTATCAATGTTATTACCATTTTTCTTTGTAGATGTAGTAGTAGTAGTAGCAGCAGCGTTGGTGGTGATGATAGTGGTGGTAGTGGTGGTGGTTGTAGTAACATTATTGTTATGACTATTATTTTCATTATCACTATCATCATTGTTGTCATCATTCATATTGCTGTTGTTGTTGCTGTCAGTGTCATTACCGTTGTATTTAAACAAAGACTGGTGACTTTTTCCTGACACTCTTTTAAAGCATCTCAACTTGCTTCTAGTTTCAATGTCCTTGGCGGTAACTAGCCCCCTC
>JADBJO010000205.1:350000-357500 GCA_016801955.1 Conus betulinus
TCTCGCTTGAATCCAAGGAAATCATTTTACTTGGAGACTTTAACATAGACCTTTGAAAGTACAAAAACCAATGGACCCAAGCATTCAGTCTATTCAATCTGCATCAGCTCATCGAATCTCCAACGAGAATTACACCAAACTCCAAGACACTTATCGACCATATTTATGTTTCAGATAAAACTAACATAACAGAAGTCTGCGTCCCTGTTCTAAACTGTAGCGATCATTATCCAGTTTGTGTCACATGGTCAAAAAAAAAAGGAGTAAAAATTCCCAAAACGGGACACAAGACAATGACCTACCGTTGCTTTACAAGCTTTAACAACCAAGACTTTCTACATGACTTGCTCAACTCAAATCTCTCTTCAGTTTTCAACATAACTAATCCAGATCTTGCAGTAGAATTTTGGATCAAAACATTTACTGAAATTTATGATAAACACGCTCCTCTAAAAACGATTAGAGTGCGACATGATCCTAAGCCGGCATGGTACACTAAAGAGTTACAGGAGGCAGGTTACCTTAGAGATATGCTTAAACAACATGGCTATGAAGAGGAATCTAGAAAACTGAGAAATGCAATAAATTCACAGAAGCGCAGAGAAAAAAAAAAAATATTATCGAGAACTAATATCGTCAAACCAGAACCCAAAATGCTATGGAGAGCTATTAACGAGCTTACAAACAATCAATCTTCAAAATCAACTGTAATTAAAGACATCTCTGTCGAACAGCTGAACACCCACTTTTGTACTATTGCCAATAAAATTGTCACGACAGATTCATCCAGATCAAACGACCTACAAAAACTGAAACAATATTGCCAAAGAAAAACATCAAGTCTGAACTTTATATTCCACCAATAACAGTTTTTGAAGTTTATCACTACCTAACGCACCTAAAACAGTCAGGTACCTGCGGGTGGATGGCCTAGACGGACGGCAAAATCCTCAAACTATCAGCTCCAGCAATTACAGATACGTTAACATACGTCTTCAATTTATGCATCGACAAAAAAATTTTCCCGACAGTTTCAAAAAGGCGAAAGTCATACCTATCTACAAAGCAGGTGACAGCTCAGACCCTGCAAACTACAGACAATCTCAATCATTTCCACTATTTCCAAACCTTTGAAAAAAAAACACACACACACAACACACATTACACCACCATCTAAATACATACCACTTGCTTCATCCAAGACAGTCCGGGTTTCGACACAACCATTCATGCCACTCAGCCCTAATCAACCTGGTTGATGACTGGCTAAATAGCATTAACAACAACAGATATTGTGGTGTCCTATTCATTGATTTCAAAAAAGCATTTGATGTAATAGACCATAACCTTCTTCTTAGAAAATTAAAATTGTATGGCTTATCCACAAAAACTCTTACGCTTTTTCACTCATATCTCACAAATAGACAACAATGTAAAAAAATTAATACAACTTACTCTTCATTTCAAACACTTTCCTATGGCGTACCACAAGGCTCTATCCTGGGTCCCTTACTGTTCACAATTTTACATCATGATTTACCTCTCCATATCACATCCACCTGTGAACTCTTTGCTGATGATACAACAATACATACAAATCATTCTGATGTTACTGTTCTTGCACACAAACTTTACAAGAAAGTGCGAATGACCTCGTCAAATGGACTGAACTAAATCACATGTCGCTTCACCCAAAAAAAAAACTAAATCCATGCTCATCACAACCAGGCAAAAAAAAAGACAAAATCTAACTATTAAGTTTCCTCCTGTACATCTTAAAAATGAACCCGTTGAACAGGTTAAAGACCTCAAAGTGCTAGGAATAACAATTGATAATAATATGAGTTGGCAAGCTCACATAACCTCACTATGCAAAAAAGTTTCACAGAAAATTTATCAACTCTCCAAAAAAATCAAACGCTTCCTCGACCTGCATTCACGCAAGCTCTTTTTCCAGTCTCATATTCAATCATACATAGACTATGGATCTACTCTATGGGACTGTGCTAGCGCTAACACCCTCAAACCATTGTAAGCCTACACAAGCGAGCTCTCAAATTAGTCCTCCTAAAAAGCAGTAGTCTTCTGGACTCGGACTATAAAAAGATTCAAGTTCTCCCCTTAAGTCTGAGATTTAGAATACAACAAAGGGATCATAATGCATAAGATTGTGTCTGGGAAGGCACCCTCAACATTAGTTCACAGATTCTCAATAAATTCCTCAAGGACTCACAAACTACATGTCCCCTGTTCCTAGAATTGACTTATTCAAATCCAGTTTTAACATATTCAGGTTCCCGTCAATGGAACTCGCTCCCTGAATCAACCAAGCAACGCCAATGCATATCAACCTTCAAACACCATTACTTCAACCATCTTATGTGCCAGTACTTGCATACTCCACCATAAATCCACCACCAACCACCACCACCCTCTTTGCCTTATGTATGTACCTGACTATTACGAAGTGTTTTTGTATTTGAAATGCACATGCATGTTATTTTGTTTAGTAAGAATGTCTTATGTGAGTACGTCGCGCGCGCGCGCGCGCGCGCGCGTGTGCGCGCGTGTGTGTGTGTGTGTGTGTGTGTGTGTGTGTGTGTGTGTGTGTGTGTGTGTGTGTGTGTGTGTGTGTGTGTGTGTGTGTCTTTCCTACTACCTCCTGCCCTCTTGTCATTCTATCGATACGCTATATATATTATATGACTCTCTCTCTCTCTCTCTCTCTCTCTCTCTCTCTCTCTCTCTCTCTCTCTCTCTCTCTCTCTCTCTCTCTCTCTCTCTCTCTCTCGGTTCGGCTTGAATAACTTGATTTATTATCCATATGGCATCCCCTCCTACCCGTGGCGACTGGGCTATCATTATGCCCCCCCCCCCCCCCCTCCATTTGTGCTTTATTTTCCCCCCCCCCCCCCCCCCCCCCCCCCCCCCCCAGCTTCAAAATCGATTGTCTTGTATCTCTGGAAATTTTTTGTTGTTGTTTTTTTTTTTTTTGTTGTCAGATTTTTCTAAGATGCTCTCTTATCGCACCCACTCTAGCCTCTCTTCTCCGCCCACCTTCTCTCTCTCTCTCTCTCTCTCTCTCTCTCTCTCTCTCTCTCTCTCTCTCTCTCTCTCTCTCTCTCTCTCTCTCTCTCTCTCTCTCTCTGCACCTCCACACTCCCTTCGCTCCTGCGTCTCTCTCTTTGCCTGTCTGTATGGCTGTCTGTCTGTCTGTCTGTCTCTCTTTTTTTGTTTTTTTTTTTTTTTTTTTTTTTTTTTTTTTTTTTTTTTTTTTTTTTTTTTTTCTAAGTTTAATCCCGTATTGTATTGTAGTTCTAGTCACTTTTGCATGCTTCCTTTGTTACCTCATCTTATTTTATATTGTTGACCCTATTCAGGGCGAGGACTGGATGTAAAAAAGCACATCAGTGCTTATTGTTTCGGCCCTTAACTCCTGACACTCTAGGGGGGTTGGGCCACACCCGGTTCATGACTCCGGATGTCCCTCTGCTGCCCCTTTTTTTTCCCATCTCGGGACGAGCCATGGCTGGATTCGAACCCATGCCCTTCTGGACATGCTCATTTTCCACTTAATGACTCGCGCACTAACCACTGAGCCACTGGGACACCTGATATTTGTAGAAATTTAAGCCTTATGAAGTTCACTTTTGTTCCTCCTTGACCAGATCCAGCTTGAACACTCTCTCTGCTGCTTCTGCCATTGCTTTCAGGGCTCTGGTTTTTTTTTCCCTCCCTGCAACTGAGAGCTGTTTCATGAGGCTGTATGCAGACGTTCCTACAACCCCCTAGCTCCAATTTCTGCTGTGAGGACTTTGACCTGATAGCCTTCTCTCCTCAGGCTGTTTGCCAGATCAGCATACTTTTCAGTCTTGTAGATTTGAGCTGCCTCCATTCTGTTCTCATATGGCACCGTGAGCTCGATCATGATCAGCTGCTTGGTTGACTGAGAGTGGACTACTATGTCTGGTCTCATGCCACTCTTGCTGATGATCTCTGGGTGACTCTTCATTCTGGGAGGTCTGCAGTGCACTCCCAGTCATCTGCCCCGTCCAGCAGACTCTGCCTGCATGTTCCGAGTGGCACTGTTGTTCTTGGCCATGATTCGCTGCCTCCTGCCGTGAAGAATGTTGCCGGTGCTTTGGGAGTCCTGATTTTTCCCTTTTGTGGTGTTGGTACTAGCCCAGACTACTTGTACAATCTCTTTGAGCACTTGGTTGTGCCTCCATGTGTACCTTCCTTGAGCCAGGGCTACTTTACATGAGCTAAGGACATGCTCCACTGTTTGTTTTTCCATGGCAGAGGGGGCATGAAGGATCGTCTGTTTTTTTTCCCCACTTCACCAGGTTTGAATTTGAGGGCAGAAGGTCATATGCAGATCTGAGAATGAAGCTGATCCTGAGAGGGGCCATGTGCCAAATGTCATTCAAGTGAGACTTCTTTGGAGTGCATTCTCCCACGTTGTCCATTGCCCTTGCTGGTGTCTTCTTCTTCTTTTTTCTCATCTCCTGAATCATCATGTCTCTCTCTTTGGCTTTTCCTTGGCCTTTGACCACCATTCAGTTTTGGTCATTCCCAGTCCTTGTCTGTTGGTCTGTGTGTGTCCTGTTATTTCTCTGATCTTGAGACTTTCTTTTGCAGAATCCATCGCCTCGTGAACTTTCCATTTTCTGCCTGTCTTCAGCTGGGGCTTGATTGCTTCTACCACCTTGTCTCCTGAGTCCTCCAGCATGCTTTGAAGTCTGATCTTCCCTGCTTTGTATTCCTCCAGGATGGATTTCAGTGGTAGTTTCAGCTTTGCTTGGCGACAGTACAGCGCTATGTCAGTCAGACAGGGTGGGACACCAATCCATTTCCTTGTGAACTTGTTTATTTGGATTCCATTGCCTCCACTATGCTGGTGTTGTTCCTTGTTTTCCATGCTCCGTGACATGGTAGAAAAAAAGAAGTACCATGCATTGTACATTGTGATCTAATTTTTATGTTGAAGGAAAGTGTGCATTCTTTTTTTTCTCAGTGGACCAACTTAGCCATTCTTCACCCAAATGCTCAGTGTGTGTGTGTGTGTGTGTGTGTGTGTGTGTGTGTGTGTGTGTGTGTGTGTGTGTGTGTGTGTGCAAGCGTGAACATTTGTTTTATTTGAGTTTGTAGTATTAGTCTGTTCCTTTTGATAGTCTGCATGTCAACTACTGCATGTCCTTCCTTGTTCCTGCTATAATGACTTACATGTATTCCATGACTTACATGTTTGTCCTAAGGCTGGATGGAAAAAAGCGTTTCTAATTCACCTATCTCATTACCATGGTATGATAAGATTTCGTTCGTCTCTCTCTCTCTCTCTCTCTCTCTCTCTCTCTCTCTCTCTCTCTCTCTCTCTCTCTCTGTATGATCTTTATTCATATATTCCAGTAGTTGTTGTTATAACAACCTGGCTGACCCCACAGAGCCTTTTCAGCGCTGTCAAACTAATAAGTGAAAAAAAGGTGGTATCTCGAAACAACCGAAAGCCAACGACAATACGTAATGAATAACATGAAGAAGATAAACTATTGACATCCTTTCAGCAGATAAGACCAGGCCGAGCTGGGACTGCCAGCTGTTCTGTTTAATTCACCGATCCAAGACTAATTTTTGAAAAAAAAATTGCTTAAGACATTTGAATGTAATTAAGAAACACGTGAAAGGAGTCATATGGGCAAAAAGACACTGGAGACTGGACGGTTAGTGTCCACTATGGTCCACTACGGACTGTGTGTGTAATGCTCACAGCGCAGTTGCCAGATTACAATGAAACACTGGCTTGTCATAAGTCGTGATCAAAAATCATCCAAGTAAAGGTTTCCAGTAAACAGACAGGAAAAAAAAGAATCACAAAAGGGAGAAAAACAGTAGACAACAAAAAGAGAGAAGAAAGACACAAATGAACAGGCTGGTTCAAAGAGAGCGACAGAAGAGAAACAGTGACCAGCACTGAACTTTCGGAAGGTGAGGGGGGAGTTTTGCTGAACGCGCTATTGTCATCCAGCAGGGACATCTTTATGGGCACCTGTTTTGAAGTAACCTTCGTACCAGTTGTTCCAAAGTTGGAGCATCTTTTACATAACATGGAATGATAAGTTTCAAAGTGAGGTGACGACAGGTGGAAATTAAAACAACTTTTAAGTAAAATGGTATATCGCCGGACGAAAGGAAACAAACGAATTACAAGACAAAACACAAGCGTTTCAACCTCTGTGGTCTTATTCAGGCAAGAGAACATTCAGGACAATGAAAACGAAGAAGGAGCAATGACTTACCTCCTCAAATTGGGCGCAAAATGAGGAAGTTGTGAATCAGTTAACTGAACAGTCAGTACAACGTTTACCACATGACAGAAACGGCAAAACCTCCCGGTACTTCTCCTCCACTATACGTCAACACTAAACGTATTGAACAAGTAGATTTTCATTTCGTTTTAGGAATCATTGCTGCTGACAGTCTGCAGTGGCTCGAACGTTTGCAGTGTATGTAAAGCCGTCTCATCAACTTGTTTAGCACTTCATTTTATTAGCCTTTTTTTTTCCATGCTTCTTTTGAATTCTTTGCCAACTATACGTGTACAAAGTAGGACGCAGTGAGAGAAGTTTTTTCTTAATGCATTTGTTCTGAAATTATTTCAGTTTTCAATTTTTTACAAAGTTGTCTTATTCTGTCGCTTTAAACATTTTGCCATTAAAATAAGAATTTAGCAAGGTAGTGAAAAAAAACTGTCTTATAATACCCTCCTTCATCTGAGATAGAAATGTTCTGATTTCATTACGGTTGCTATTCTGAAGATTGGAACAGAAGTAATTTTAATGATTTACACATAATTGTAAAACTCCATTTTACTTCTTGACAAATTATTCTGGGAGGTCTAGTCTTTTGAATCGTATATCCTCAAATCTGGTCTTTTTTTCCTGAAATATATGAAGGTTTTAAGAAAAACAAAACAAAAAAAAGCTTACTGCCCACCTCAGGCTACACTGGAAGTCGGGGCCAGAAATCAACAGTGGCTGTTTATTCGCAACTTATTGGGCAGCATTTTCCTTTGGAGGCATCGTTCATCACTCTTCGTAAGAACCTATCGAAAAAATGCAAAACTGTTTGTATCAATACGGAATTCAAGTTTCATACTAGGCATACTGAGCCATAGGGAAAATCCAGTACTTTTTATGCTTTGTTCTACCCCACACAATGCAATTTGCAGCCAAACGGAGCATCCACGACATCTTTTGTTTTCTTTGACAGGTTGTCACTTTGGCAATGCAAATATATCAAACTTCAATCCTTCCAGACATTTCCTTACCAAACACCAGTTTAAAATATTTTAATCTACCGGAACGTTTTTTCCATCTGTCTCGTGGACTGATTGACAATACATTACTCCACAGACTGGACATGCCGGCAGGGTAATGTATGGCTAGATGCATTGCATCTCCCCTCAACGTATTCCTCTTCGCTCGAGGTCTATGATGTGTT
>JADBJO010000205.1:370000-380000 GCA_016801955.1 Conus betulinus
CTCTGAAGTTAAAATCTATTACCTACAGCCTCCATGGTTGCGATGGTTAGCATCATAGACTTGTGGCCTAGGAGGTTGCGGGTTCGATTTCCATCAGATGCATTCATTGTTTGGATGTTTCAACCCCAGTTGGTTCCTTCTCAGAGTTGGAGCATGCTACAGGGACTGGAACAACACAGTCAAATTTCATGTGATCAATGGAATTGTTTTGAGACTGATGCTCAACTGCAGGTGTGTGTGTCTCTCGGGCCTGCTTGACACTAGGATATATCATGAAAGGGAATGTACAGCCCTGTCATGAAATTTCACATCTGAATGGAGTTCCATATCATTTTCTACAATGTTCTTAGTCTCGTTGACCATCATGAAATATGATGACCGTGAAACAAGTTGGGCAACGCTAGCACCCACAATGTAGAACTCTGATAGTAAAGATGATTTTGATATGCTGTCACGTTAATCCTGAACCAACGAGCGATGTTTGGTCGTCACTGGCTTAGCAGGACAAAGAAGTCCTCTGTTGATGTTCATCTCCACCTGCTTTACGATCAAATTCAGTTTTTTTCCCCAACCACCATGATGATGTTCATTTCCACCCACCTCACTATCAAACTCACTCAGAATCTATCTACGTCACTAACAAAAGTACCTGCGAAAGTGCTGCTGGTTCGTTGTCTATTTTCAACACAGCTTTCAAAGGCAACGAAGTGTTTGGTGATGATTGTCTCCTCTTCAATGTCTCGATGCTTAAGATTCTCGTGTTTTAAACAACCCACCACCATGGATTCTACGATCTCAATTATTATTCTTGTTAGTAGTAGCATTATTAAGAGTACAAAAACACCTATTCTCGGTTGCAGATGACGCTCTAAGAGCTTTACAATCCTCACTGTCCTTTACACAAGGGGCTGCCTACCTGGGTAGTGCTGACTGAAGACCTGCCTGCTGGCGCTACATTCAGTCGATTTCTGTGTCTTTACCTACGCGCTTATATAAACAAGGGGGGGGGGGGGGGGGGGGGTATGCCTTAAGGGTCTGCACATATGTCGATCTGAGAGATCGGAACATCTCTGCTGCATTCTTCAGTCACAAAGCCGTGCCAGGGTTCAAACATATGGCCATCCAATACCCAGTTCAGTGTTCTGTTCAGATAATGGGAAAACTTATTTTTCCGAACCTAGAACAATGTGACAAAACAGAATGGTCTTTTGTTGATCAAGATGAGAAATTCACTGCATCACCTGCACCTAACTGTGAACTCTGACCCAAGAAAGGACACCCATCCATTTATCTGGCCATGCACGCGCAAATTACCAACGTCAACCTGGAAGATTGACAGAGAAGAGATAACGGTTCGTTAATTTCATTTTCAGCTCCAGTAAACCACTAAATGCTTGTGAGTTATTGGAGAGATTTCGGTACAGGGCAAGACAACGTTGGTCATACCATTAGGTTCGGTTCAAGGAGTTTTGATATTTGTTGAGTAATAAGCTTAGGTTGAACGAGAACCGACGTCTGTATTAGCTTTAGCTTAACAAGCTCTAGCATTTGTTTTACTATTGGCTTTCGTTCGACTAGTTTTGACGTGTGTCATATGTTGGGTTTTGTTCAGCGAGTTTTGACGTTGTAACAGAATTCGCCCTCATTCAGCGAATTTGTTATGTCTCACAGCGTTAGCTTTTATTCAGTGAGTTTTGATGTTTGTGACCAATAGTAGTTTTAGTTCATTGATCGTTCACACTGTATATGGCAGTAGCTTTGGTTTACGACTTTTGACTTTTTTCATAGCATCAGCTTTCGTTCAACATGTTATGACGTTTGTTCTAGCATTAGTTATGGTTCATAGAGTTTTAACGTTTATAAAATTAGCTTTGGTTGAACAACTTTTGATGTTTACCACAGAGAGAGAGAGAGGGGGGGGGGGGGGGGGGGGGAGAGAGAGAGAGAGAGAGAGAGAGAGAGAGAGAGAGAGAAGAGAGAGAGAGAGAGAGAGAGAGATGAAAGAACACACACGTAAAAGGGTAGGAAAACGAAATAGGAAATACAGGACCATGGATGCCATGCCCAGAGAAAAAGAGAGAAGGGAGGAATAAAGCTGTAAAATCAGTCAGAAGGATGGAGGCCCTTACAAAAAAAAAAAAAAAAAAAAGTACCTTGTGTTTTTGACGCACATAAATTTTCTCTGTTTTTGAATAGGCTTATAATGAATGATAACATGATATGAATAAAATCGTTGTCTATCTCTGAATGCCATCACACACACACACACACACACACACACACACACACACACACACACACACACACACACACACACACACACACACACACCACACACACACACACACACAACCACACGCGCGCGCGCACGCACGCACACACACACGCACGGACGCACGCACGCACATACACACACACATGCTAGCTTTCAGCTGAAAAGATGTCCACGCAGGCTGTGTATTATTCAGTTACATCTGTAACACTGTTACATACGTGATGATTATATCATCTGCCAACAATAGAAAAGACAACTCAAACACATGATTTTTTGAACACCTAGACACATTCACACACGCGCGCTACTTTCAGCTGAAAAGATGTCCACGCATACTGTGTACTATTCAATTAGGTCTGTGACACTGTTACAGACGTTATGATTACATCATCTGCCAACAATAGAATTGACAACTCAAACATATGAATTGAAAGTACCGACGCTTTTTATGTTGTTGTAGTTGTTGTCGCATGTTGAATGCCTTTGCAAAACTAATGAATCCAGCATAAAAAACTGACGATCTAATATCACTGTTTCTAAATAAAAAGCTAGAAACGAAAACATATGGGGAGAGAGAGAGAGAGAGAGAGAGAGAGAGAGAGAGAGAGAGAGAGAGAGAGAGAGAGACAGACAGACAGACAGACAGACAGACAGACAGACAGACAAACAGACAGACAGAGTCGGACCAACAGAGAGATAGACAGCTAACACAGATACAGGAGAGCTCTCCCCCTCTCTCTCTGGGCAGGAAGTCTCTGGGATCTCTGAGACGGACAAAGGGGGTTGCTCTTGATCCTTTTCTCATTTCAGAGGGATCTGTTCAACGTTGTCCTCTCAAACATCCAGCAGTTAACCCCATCCCCCCCCCTCTCCCCTCACAATTACTTCCTTCCCCCCCCCCCCCCCCCCCCCCCTCCTCCACTCACTCACCCTCTTCCCCCACCTTCTGTCCTGTTTCCCCCTTACTGTTGAGCCTTCCGGTTTGTCAGTCTGTCGGACATCTTTTTGGAATGTTTTTATTCTTGTCGATTGGCTTCTTTATGAATCTGTGTGTGGTATGTTGGGCACATAGGGAATAATGTCTATGACTATTTCCATGTCTTGAACAGCACATCCTAGGATGCAAAAATACATTCAAAAAACTTAATTCTAAGAAGAAACCTACACACACACACACACACACACGCGCGCGCGCGCACACACACACACACACTCACACACACACGCACGCACGCACGCACGCACGCACGCACACACACAATATGGAAAAGATTGTCACAAAAAAGACATCATCAACAAAGAATATTCCTTATTCCTGTTACCTTGCAAAACAAAATCGAACAAACAAAATACAAACGGATTTTGTGCATCCAGGTCAACTATAAACAGGCAGTCGAACAGAGAAACCAGCACTTGAATATGTACATTGTATAACGACCAGAGATGAAAATTGGGTACTGAATAAAGCCCATGCAAGAACAATGGAAGTTGTTTGAAATGACTGAAAACTGAAGTCTCTTTCAAAGATGAAACACAATAGAAGAGCAGATCGTGTCTCTGTGTTTTTCGCTCTTCTATATGTGCTGGACCAACTTCATTTGAAATGCTAACAGTCTTTTTTTACTTTCATGCAATTCTAATGGACATCTTCCCTTACAGTACAATGCTATTGCTTTGACTTTTTTTTTCATATTTGCTTATTTAACCCCGTTCGACGCCAAAGGATTCATCAGTCAAAAAACGTTTGAAAGTCTATCCAACTTTTGAATAAAACTGCGGGAAATGACAAGGTGGGGCACTCTTTATTCATCACTACCGTATACAAAACTACCGTGCTCAAATGAAGTCTTATCGCCATTTCTCGACCATTTCATGGTGCATTACATTTGCATATTGTCGTTGCCCTGTTACATCTAACAGTATCTCTGGTTATTCAAGATTTTCATTGAGACGCAAAGTTCCCCACATAGCTTTTTGTTTTTTCTTTCATGTTTAAGAGTTCCATACTGCCCATATATGTTATCAGTTACTGTGTAACAGTAAATGACCTGAGCATGTTAGTTTTTTTCTTCCATTCCGGTTTCCATGCTGTTATTCAAATACATCGAGTATGTATCTCTTCTGAATTCAAGGTCAGTTTTCAAACGGCGGAGCGCAGGGTCCCTCTGCCTGACACCAGAACGCCCACAGGACATGACGTCAGCATCCTTTTCACAAAAACTGCTGCTGCATCGGGGTGATATTTCAGGGGTTTCAGGGGGTTCATTTGCTCCCAGCAACATTACCCTTTCTCCCATTTTCATGTTGCCTGTAATCTAGGGAGTACTGTTTTGTGCATTTTTTTGTCTGTTGTTTGTTACGTCGGAGTGAAGACGTATTGGTTGAACGTTTATTTGTCTATTCTTACTGTTTTATTAAGATAACGAGTTCTTGTGTAAATGTATTTTGGTTTGTTTTCAGTAACACCAAAGCCTGTGTCAGTCAAATGTGTTTTCAGTTTTCTTCTGTTTGAATCTCTCTCTCTCTCTCTCTCTCTCTCTCTCTCTCTCTCTCTCTCTCTCTCTTCTCTCTCTCTCTCTCTCTCTCTCTCGTTTTCATGCATGGTATGCATATACAAAAGATGTGATTCTCAGGGGGAAGGGTTGCCACCTATTGCATGAAAGTTAAGAGAAATTTATTAACTTTGCACCTCGAAATATGATCTCAGTATATGCAAATGAAAGAGACAGGACTGCGAAAGAAATAACAGTTTTAAACAAAGCATATCCTGGGCTAAGTTTCTGTTCCTCTCTTCAACATGCGCTTCATCTCCGATGCCCAGAAGGTCAAGGTTGTCTGTAAGAGAGAAAGTGCACAAAGGAAATCTGTTCTGAAAATGGCCTGTCATTATTTTGTCCAGGCGCCATACATACAGTCACGCTGAATGGTGCAGAAAACAATCGTCATTTTCGTCATTTTCATCGCCTTTACTCTCATGATTTGTCTGTGTGTTGTCTTCTTCATGGAAAGGTCCTCTGTCTCCATCAATACTGTATGGGTGCGTGAAATAGCTCGACGTCATGATCGAGGGTGTCTCACTATACTTGTCAATACACCCCGGACGATCCATTTATAACTTTTGTTTACACTTTCACTGGATGGTTGATATGTGATGGGGGTTCGCCATGTGTGTTGCTGGTGGATTATTGTGATGCAGTAACATGGGATGGGTTCCACTTAGGGGATCGTTATGCGATGTCAGTTTGTAAAATGACCCATTTCTGACAGAACCATACTTTCGGATATCATGTGAGGAAATGATCTGTCTGTTCTGGAATCTAGCTTGCTGACTGAAAAAACAGATCAATGTGAAAGACACACATTCTCACACACACACACATGCGCGGGCGCACACGCACTCGCGCACGCACGTTTCACAAACACACACACACATACACACACACACACACGCGCGCGCGCGCGCGCCATTTCATTTAAACCTTTTTCGTGCTAATTAAGAACATCAAACAACGGTATGTGCTGTACTTTTTGACTCTGAGTGTCTCTCTTTTTTATTTTACTACAATGAATTCCAAAGCACATAGGTCGGGACCGATATCTACTGTGGATCTAACCTGTCTGATCTAATCTGTCTGGCCCTTGCCGTATTTGCGTTGGCCTGATGAGCAATTTCTCGCTTTCCTTTACACTTCTGTCCGCCAGAAAATGTGTCGATCGTCATCACCTTTCATGGCTAACATGAATACTACATAAGGAAAAGATTCCCCTGTTGTTTTCAAGCACTGATGGGTCTCTTCATCCAGACAGGCGATATCAATCATCCTAGTTCTATGAGCAATAATGAGACATTTTCTTCTGTGGCGCGCGCACACACACACACACAGAGAGAGAGAGAGAGAGAGAGAGAGAGAGAGATTTCCCTTTGTGGCAGAGAGAGAGAGAGAGAGAGAGAGAGAGAGAGAGAGAGGCAATTCTATAACATCCTATTTCCCAAGAGATCACGCAGTGCAACAACTTCGCACAAACACATCAGAAATCCACATACGTCATAAACGTCCAGCAAGCAGCAGTACAGAAGAACCAGGGTGACGACATCCATCAGGGATCACGACGTCATTTGTCTCTGACATCACACGATTCCGTCACTTCCAGTGTCGAAAGTTTCCTCTTGAAGGAGAGCTGAAAGCGGCGCCTATGAATGGGCACGCAGTGTTCAGGTCATGGAGAAGAGAGGGTGAGGTGAATAATTGATATGCATCTCTTAACGTGTACAATGTCAACCATTTTGCAGTGGTCAAGTTTTATTTGTTTTCATTTTTAATGGGCAGAACGTTTTTTCTTCTGTCAGATTTCATTTGTTAACTTTCTTTGTTGTCCGCTTGTTTGCTTGTTTCTTTGTTTGTTTGGTTGGTTGTTGTTGTTGTTGTTGTTGTTGTTGTTGTTTTTTAATCTAAACAGCAGCAAAACCATCCAGTTTCATTTATTATGACTAATTCGAATACTTTTGCATTATTAATTCACCATATATACAATAATAAGACAAATCTGTTGCAAAGAAAACTCACAAAAAAACATTTCAAAAATACTTTGAAAACAATGAGCCAATATATGCAGTTTGTTACATGGTTTGTTGTCGATCGATGTAAACTTTAAAGCCAAAAACTCTTAAGGAAATCAGCATGAAGTTAGGGTTCGAGCTATTAAATCAAGACAATTACACCACCCTGACAAGACCAAAACTCGAAAACCTTCAAGTTCCTCTGCCTGGTAATTGTGTTAGCGTGAGCTCAAACTTGTAATTGAAGTCAGTTTGCCCTTGGCGACATTAACCCCGTAAAAAAAACGGAAAACAAAAACAAACCACGAACCAACGATGTTTAAAAAAAAAGCCTGTTGAATGTCTTTATTGTAAAACATCTTGCCTAACTGAATGTCTGTTTTAAAACATCTTGCCTAACTGAATGTCTGTTTTAAACATCTTGCCTAACTGAATGTCTGTTTTAAACATCTTGCCTAACTGAATGTCTGTTTCAAACATCTTGCATGGAAGAGGGCATGGTTTGTTAGTCGCTTAGAGCTTGGTATCTAAATGAGAGTAGGCGTTGTATCAGTAGTCTTAACAAGCACACATGATAAGAACAACAACAATAATAACAATAATGATAATAATAATAATAATGATAATAATAATCATGATGATGATGATAATAATAATATACTACTGCTCTACTACTACTACTACTACTACTACTACTACTACTACTACTGCTGCTGCTGCTGCTAATGATGATGATGATGATGATGATGATGATGATGGTAATGATAATAGCAATAATAGTAACAAATAACAATAATGGCAATAATAGTAATAACAATAACAATAATAATAGTAATGATCACGATAATGATAAAATGATGATGATAATAACAATGATGTTGATGTCAGTACAACGCAATGTAATCTTCTATGAACTTTCCCTTCTTTTTAGGATCTTATGTTTGTTCTCCCGAAGAAGGCATAGCCGCTGTCTAGCGCCACCTTTTCGTTCCCGCCTAGATGGGCAGCTAGCTATATACGTCTCGTGCCATCACAGTGGAGTGTTGAACACAGCTCATCCACTTTGCCCCAGGCTGTTCCTGTATACGTGTTGTCTCAATCCATTTCTGGGAACAGGGTTTCCCCTCCCATCCAAACGGTCTTTATCTGGGGTCAAGTGAGAGGAAGAATGGAGTGGTGGAGGAAGAGAGACATGAAGGGGGGGGGGGGGTGGGTGAAGAGTTTGAAGGGGGTGGGGGACGTAAAAGGGCGGGGGGGGGGGGAGGGGAATCCCATTACAATCCAACAAACACGACACAAAATGCGTAGCATCATGAAATGCAACACACTGCGACACAAACGGGAAGGCACTGGACTAAAGCCCAGGATAATGCAATACATTGAAATAAAAGCTGTACAGCACGGTGCAGTTCGGTACACCAGTGCACAACTCGATGTCATGCACCACAACACAACAATTCAATACAACACTGTAAAGCACGTGGCTAGAAAAATCAGTGCTACCCAAAATAGTACAACAATGCCTCACACACAACAGAGTACAATAAACTGTAGCACAGCAAGACACAGAATAACTCAACACGATGTAACACAACACAATACAACATGATATAAAGCGATGTAATACATTACAGCTTGATAGAGCATCACACAATGTAAAAAATACGCTTTAATGCCCAACAACGTGATATGACAGAGCAAAATACAAGGTAATGAGACACAAGATCATGCATCACAACATTATACAAACCACCATCAAATGATATACAATATTCATTACATCGCAATACATTACAACACAATACTGCAGCTCAAAAACTGAGCGATTCGCCTGACGTTTACCAGTTGACTCCATAACATCTCATTTGTCACTAAAATCAGTGGCTGTTGATCGACTGCATTTGTTTGTTTGTTTGCTTGAACAAATCTGTAATCATAATTGCAATACATAATAAGCATGCACGTAGCGAAAGGTGTGTTGAGCGTACAACAATCAGCTTTTCCAGCGATAGTCAGTGAACAACCATTATACAGATAACATTCGATATTTGACATGGGGGGGGGGGGGGGGGCACCCTTATGACTTGAAACTTTTGTGTAAATTTGATTTCTATTTCAGCTTTTCTCGATATGAAAGCAACACAAAAATAAGATAAAAAAAAAAAAGGCAAGCAGAATGTAAATAATGACAGTGATAATACTTTTTTTTTCAATCATATGAATTCGAGAGGGGAAAAGCTGATCATGGTGCTAATACCATTGAAAAATTAGATCAGAAGAAAAGGCAATAATGCAAACATAATAATGAAAATAATAAAGACTGCTAGACTGAAACAAACTAAGTAACATAAACCAAAAACCGAGAAATGACTTGCAGTTTACGTTGTGAACAGCCCTCGGCTTTGCGATGGTTACACATCTATATAATGAGAAGAAAGAAAAAAGGAAAGAAATATGACAGAAACCGAGAAGGATCGTCATATCATAAAGTATTGATAGGTACTTTTGAAATGTAATGTTTACACGCACGCACGCACGCACGCAAGCACGCACGCACGCACGCACGCACGCACGCACACACGCACACACACACACACACACACACACACACACACGTGCGCGCGCGCGCGAAAACACTTACCACACACACTGACAAAGATATAATGGCACAGACAATGGTAGATATGTACCCAAGGTCTGACGAATCCTCTGGACTAATGCATAGGTCAGACATCTGCTAAATCGTAGCAGTGTGATCTCGAAACTTAGGAGATATGGTGTAGCGTATATGGGCCACTCCACACGTAGTTACGCCTCCTTGACGCAACTAAAACTGAAACTATGACGTCACCATATATAGAGAGAGTGAGGGAGAGAGAGGGAGATGTGTATATATAGATAGACAGATAGATGTGTATGTGCGTGCGTGCGTGCGTGCGTGTGTGCGTGTGTGTGTGTGTGTGTGTGTGTGTGTGTGTGTGTGTGTGTTGTCAGTGATAAGATTTTTGGGGAAAAATCAACAGAGAAAATTCCAGTGTATTACGCTGAATGTTTATGCAAATAAATGAATCCAGCATGAATTTTACAATCAGTCCTGAGATTACTAATTTCTATAGACAAGCTAGCAGGACAGAGAGAGACAGACAGACAGACAGAGTCAGAGAGAG
>JADBJO010000205.1:390000-392500 GCA_016801955.1 Conus betulinus
TTGTCGGCCACGTGGCCTTTTTTCAAGAGAAAAAAAAAAACACAATGTTCGTTTGTTTGTTTTTTTTCTCTTGAAAAAGGCCACTTGGCTGAAAATTTATTAGAGTGGCATTGTACTCCAATATCATCTGCTTTGAAGTGATGGACACAATGTACTCGTTTCCCGTCAGTCCCACCGCAAAGAACCCCGCCTTCGTCCTTCTTTGTGGTGTTGAAAAGAGAGCCACATGCTAAGGAGTAAACATTCTCTCTCTCTCTCTCTCTCTCTCTCTCTCTCTCTCTCTCTCTCTCTCTCTCTCTCTCTCTCTCAGCCACCCCACAACTCTCGATCTCTTTTTCTCGTCTCCTCTCTTCCTGTCCTTTACTTTCACTCCCTGCTCCCCCACCCCCCACCCCCACCCACCCCCGCCCCATTCTCTCTCTCTCTCTGCTCAGAAGAGTGCCTTCCAGGTGAACGACCTCGATGAGAAAGATCTTGTTGCCAGCCCTCCAGGAACCTCGTAGCTTTAATTAGTCTTTGATTAACTCTCTGGATCGCTTCTCTTGAACAGTGCCAATCTTACAGCAGTTGAGAGTTCTAAATAATGTTTAATTAGCCATCAAAAGCACTGCTGAACTTTGGATATTAATCGTGGGGTTTGCTCGCAAGCTCCCCAGCAGCGTGCTTTGTAGTCGTGTTACAGGTAAAGCGTGTGTACCCGCTCTCACGTGTGCTGTGCCAAAGTTCGCTCTTACTCTAGGGTACGTTAGATTTACAAGGTGAACATTCTGCTCTATGGATCTCTCCTTATGCCCACAGAGCAGAAAGTTCATTTGAAAGTTAAAATAGGAATAAACAATATCTACATGTCAGAAAAATAGAACTCTCCACAAGTAAGTAGAGATCACAAAACGTACATATTTAAGCAACTACTAAGCGTTTTCCTACCGTTTCCTAGGGTCATCATTTACGTCCTTTACAGAAACAGGAATAAATAAAATCTACATGCCAGGAAAATATAACTTCCTGAACTCGAAGATCACGAAACGTATATATTTAGGCAAGGTTTATATATAAAATCATATAAGTGTCTTTGCAGAGGTACTGGATTTTAATCAGATAAAGATAGGAAAGCAAAGATGAAAATTCTCAGACTTTAACTATCATTTCTTTTTTATGATATGTATTTACGAAAGTGAAAAAGGATGAAATGAAGTAAAAGATCAATCTTTCTGGAGCCAAGTTCGGGTTACATTACTGTCTTATTCATGACTCATCATGTCCGGTGGATGAATGGATAAACGGTGGCGGGGGAGGGGAGAACGCTGGGCCGAAAGCAGGCTGGTGCACCTTTGGAACCGAACCTCACTGTCAGCGTCTGTCGTCGTTTCTCCGCCCCTGGCTGGAATGGAACGGGGGGGGGGGGGGGGGGGGGGGGCTCCTGCAGAAGGCCAGCCCACACCACCAGACCCAGACCAGATCTCACAGTCAATGAAAATGGAGATGGGAGATCTGTTGACGTAAGGCCACACATCTACCCTCAGTTCTACCCTTCTGTTACCAGCATATCACGGTGTGGACTCGCAAAAAGAGAAGAAACAACAACAACAAAAAACAAGAAGAAGAAGAATAACAAAGAAGAAAGAAGAAGAACGAGAACAAGAAGAACAAGAACAAGAACAAGAACAAGAGGAACAAGAAAAAGACAAAAGAAGAAGATGATTGTGGTGATGATGATGATGATGATGATGATGATGATGATGATGATGATGATGATGATGCAGAAGAAGAAGAGGAGGAGGAGGGACCTCTCGGCCAGTAAACAGAACTCACGATGGCCACCGTCCTCTGAAAATCACTGATTCAGTAGAGGGCAGCTCTTCCTGTCCCTGAAACATATTGACCTCCCTTTGTCCAGACCAACCATACCATGGATTCAATCATCAAAGTTTCTGTTATCACAAATTTCAAAATTGTCACCACATAATAATGGAATTATATCACATCTTCAACAAAATGCTCAGAAGTGTCTATAGTGCCTAACATTACTGCCACCACCATTTAACAGTAGTTTGATGCACCCAGCTAGAGACCATTGTAAAATTCGCTAACCCTCTTTTCTCATGGAAAGGAATCGAGTTAAAGAAAAAAGAAGCAACAAACAAACAAACAAAAGAGTCTCAACTTCCTTACCAGGTTTTCAGTGACATCGGCCCATCCAGACCCCAGTCAGCAGGTGACGACCCCAGGCCTCGTCACAATGCAGGGTGAAGTCACCGAAGATCCCACACCAGGGGACAAGTTCTGGTTCACAACGGACCCTGTGTCACACACTGGCACAGCTTGAAAACTGGGAATTCCAGACCTCCTTTCGCTGCCTTGCAGAGAACTTGAGAACACAAGTGAAGGAATCTCCGGTAACTACAACTCAGGAACCCTAGTTCCAATTCCAGGTTCTCACTTTGTATCTGTTTGAACTGCTAGCAGATCCGTTCCGATGACCCTCCTGGAATGAATGAGG
>JADBJO010000205.1:397500-400000 GCA_016801955.1 Conus betulinus
GTGTGCGTGCATGCACATGTGTGTGTGTGTGTGTGTGTGTGTGTGTGTGTGTGTGTGTGTGTGTGTGTGTGTGTGTGTGTGTGTGTGTGTGTATGATAGAGAGAGAGAGAGACACAGAGAGAGAGAGAGAGAGAGAGAGAGAGAGAGAGAGAGAGAATGAGGATTAACGAGAAGAGGGGCATATAAACTGACAGGCTCACTAAGATACAGACAGACAACGGGAGGACTACGTAAAAAGCGAAAGGAAACAAAGGTTCCAGAGGCAGCAAGCTCGCTGTGTTGTCAGTAAAAACAGAGGTAGTCCGGAGCCAGATTTCCAAGTGTACTTAATTCCCGAAGACGCTAGATGTGGCAGAAAACAAACGTCTTTGTCAAGTCAGGTTTCTTGTTTCCATGGAACTGGGGGCCATTGACATGTTCGAAAAAGAACGTTTATTCAGACGCTCAAATGATCAATTATTTGGTATTGGGGGTTAACAGGGACGGGAGGAGGGGGGAGGGGGGGGGGGGGGGTGTAGCATTCCGTAACTTTGCCACATTTTCCTTCAGCTTTTTGAATGGGCTCTTAATCCCGTGTGAGCATGCGTTCGCGCGTGCACGGGTACATGTGTGTGTGTGTGTGTGTGTGTGTGTGTGTGTGTGTGTGTGTGTGTGTGTGTGTGTGTGTGTGTGTGTGAGAGAGAGAGAGAGAGAGAGAGAGAGAGAGAGAGAGAGAGCGAGTGCGTTAATCATATCACTCTGTTATTCTGTCTTCCTTTCTTTTTGTTTCTCAAGAAAAAAATAAGTAAATAAATACGTTCGCATATTTACGAGTATAGACATTCACACACGTGAATGCCCATAGATTCTGTCGGTCTGTCTGTCTGCCTGTCTCTGTCTGTCTGTCTGTCTGTCTAAAATTATTCGTTTGTTAAACAAATGTACGTAATCAATCGACAGCCAGACTCCAAGGACAAAGTAAATGCGATTGAGTGGATTTGTAAACTTCAGACGAATCGCTCTCGTTTTTGAGCTGCATTGTAGTATTGCATTGTGAAAGCAATGAAGCAATGTATATTGTGTGTTCTTTCGTGTTGTGTTATGATTAGGCGTTTGGTGTCGTGTCGTGTCGAGTTGTGAGTTGTAATGCGTTCTGTTGTGTCGTTTCAATTCGTATTTTTTGTATCTTGTATTGCGCTCCGTTGTGTTGAGTTTTGTTAAATTGTATCATGTTGTTTTAGATTGTACTGAGCATTGTCATGTTGTAATATATTGCATTGCTTTGTATCATGTTGTGTTGTGTCATGTCGTGTCCAATCATTCTGTGCATCGCATGTTGTATCAGGTTGCGTTGTATTGTATTGTATGACATTGCTCTCTGTTGTAGTGCGCTTTGCACTGTTGTTTTCAATTGTTGTGCTGCATTGCGTGGCATCGAGCTGTGTACTCTTGCACTGAACTGTGCTGAATTCATTTCGTTGTATACCATTATCCTGAGCTTTTAGTCCAGTGCATTCTATTAAGCTAAACAGTGGTGCACTGTATGGTTTTATGTCGTTTCGTGTCATGTTTGTTGTGTTACAATGGGATTGGCCTCCCCCATCCCCCTTCCGCGTCTTTCCTCCCTCTTTCCGATTCCCCTTTCCCCCACTACACCATTCCCCCCTGTCATTGGATCCTAGATCATGGCTCTTTGGATGGATGGGAAACCAAGTTCCCGGAAATGGAATGGCGGCATGCACATAAACGAACCACCTGAGGCAAGCTGGCTGAGTTGTGTAAAGCACTCCATTGTGATGGTATGAGACATACATAGATGTACATGTAGGTAGGAACAACAAGGTGGAACCTACACCATGATGGTATGAGACTTACATAGATGTACATGTAGGCAGGAAAACAAGGTAGAACATCCACTATGATTGTATGACAAATACCTGGATCTACATGTACGCAGGAACAACAAGGTGAAAATAGACAACAGCTATACCTTCTTTTGGAAAATAGTTTTTAACTTCTTAACAAAACAGGAAAGTCCGGTACAGATATCACATTGCATTGAAGTATGTTATATTGTATTGCATCGTATTACTACTACTTCTTCTACTACTACTACTTCTTCTACTACTAGTAGTAGTAGTAGTAGTAGTAGTAGTAGTAGTAGTGGTATCACTATAATCATAGTTATTGTTATTGCTAATTTTATGATTATGGTGATTATTATTGTAATTATTAGTACCATTATCGTTATTAAGAGTGCTTATGTAGTGCCTATTTTCAAGTGTTTTACAATCCACGCTCTCGTTCACACGACGGGCTGCCTACCTAGGTAGAGCAGGCTGAAGAGCTGCCTGCTGGCGCTACATTCAGTCGTTTCCCCTGTCATTCAGTCCAGTATTAGTCATTTTCATTTTTTTTTTATTATTATTCTTTAATTCTTTCGGTGCATGCAATGTGAATGTCTGTAATCCGTACATACGGCCAACTGGCCGTTTTTCTTCTGAAAGTTGGTCACGAGATT
>JADBJO010000205.1:405000-407500 GCA_016801955.1 Conus betulinus
CCGGTCCACTTCAGCCCCAGCACCGGCAATCCACAGGGAGCAATTAATGCCAAGCCGTCAAGAGGCACCCACCAGAGGAGACACTGCACTGCTGCCGAGTTATTTCGGTGGTGTTCAGTGAAGCCTGTTCTGATCCAACATATAATTTGGAAAGCAGCTCATAAACAAAGACGCAGACATGATCAAGAGCAGTTTCGTGCAACAAACGAAAACAGTATTACAGCCCGCTCTCCCACTGCGATTCATCTTTGAAAAGGAGTTCAACTTCGAACAACTTCCATTATGGTTACATGAGTTGTATTTAGCATTCATTTTTCATCTATGGTTATCATGCAGTGCATGTATTCAAAGGTTAGCTTCTCTATTCGACCACCTGCTTTGAACTTTGACCTTTAGGTACAAAATCCATTTGTTTTTGTCTTATTCAGTTTTACTTTGTAAGCTAACCAGTATGTTGCCCACATGGTTTGCTGCTGGGTTTCTAGGAAGGTTTTCCCCTTCGTTTCCTTTTCTGTGTTTTTTTACGATTTAGTTTTGTTTCAAGGTGTGTGTGTGTGTGTGTGTGTGTGTGTGTGTAACCTGGAATGTGATATTTAAGCCATGCAGATGGTCAGACACTTTGATAAGCAAAGTTATCTCCCATGTGCTCAACACACCCGTCGACGGATTCATTAAGAAACCCATTGTCAAGAATGAAAGCTATTTCAGGGATGTTCCCGACAGACTGACAAACTGGAAGGCTCAACAGTAAGGAGGAAGCAGGACAGAAGGTGGGGGAAGAGGATGGGTGGAAAGCGGGGGGGGGGGGGGGGGGGGGGATAAGGGAAGTAAATGTGAGAGAGGGGGAATGGGGTTAACTGCTGGATGTTTGAGAGGACAACGGGAAACATTGAACAGATCCCTCTGAAATGAGAAAAGGATCAAGAGCAACTCTCCATTGTCCGCCTCAGAGATCCCAGAGACTTCCAGCCCAGATAGAGAGCTCTCCTGTATCGGTGTTAGCTGTCTCTCTCTTCTCTCTCTCTCTCTCTCTCTCTCTCTCTCTCTCTCTCTCTCTCTCTCTCTCTCTCTCTCTCTCCACATACTTTCGTTGCTAGTTCTTATGCAGAGAGTGTTTTCCGGACCATAACGTTTATGCTGGATTCGTTAGTTTTGAAAAAGCATTTAAAATGATACATGAAAATATTCTATGTGAATTCTTTTCAAAAGTGGCGTCACTGGTAAATCCTGTGATTAAATATATGTGCTGACGTTATAGTCAGAAAAGGATGTGGTTCTAAATTGCCTGAAAACCTTGCCTATCCGACTGGTTTAATACAAAAAGACGCTTGTGACACTGTGGGTTTTTTTTTCTTTTTCATAGATGAATTAGCGATAGACGTAATCAACAATCAAAAAACAACAACAACAACAACAAAACCAAAAGAACAGTGCAGTCATTTTCAGGTCATGCGGTCGAACTGTCCATTCTGTTGTTGGCGGATGACGTAATTATGACGTCTATAACAGTTTTATAGACAAAATTAAATATTACGTAGCCTGCAGTTACATTTTTTCCAGCTGGAATTTAATTTGAGAGAAGAAAATGATAAAAATACTGTTTGAGACGGACAATAGCAATAGCAATAATAATAATAATGGTGATAATACTAATATGATGATAATGATAATAATGATAATAGATACTTGTGATGCATAATCTATAAATAGCAAAGTGTTTTGAAAAATTTATAGCACTCGACACACACACACACACACACACACACATACGCGCGCGCGCGCGCGCGCGCACGCACGCACGCACGCACGCATGTACATGCTCCCGCGCGCATGCATTCGTGCATTCACGTACCATGCACAGATATAACCAAAGGAGAAAAAAAGCCTACTCCAAATGCACAGACACATCCACACATGCGCGCGTGCTTTTCTCTATGTGTGTGTGTGTGTGTGTGTGTGTGTGTGTGTGTGTGTGTGTGTGTGTGTGTGTGTTCTGAAAAAAATGAGTTTGGAATTGTACGGCAAAGTCAGCGCATTTGATACGAGACTCGTTTTCTTACTGAGTTTAAAGACAGAATCAGTTTAAAGGCTAGGCGAAAATGGCTTTCGGAGACTGTGTTTATACGACGGCATTATTCATCATAAGTCTGTTCAAAACAGAAATATTAGGTATGTCAAATAAAGCTGGTACATATTTTTTGCGATATTAAAAATTGGCAAAACTCACTGAACAAAACACAAATGCCATGATAAACGTTGAAATAAAGAACCATTAAACTAAACTTGATGCTGTGACAAACGTCAAAATTCGTTTGAACAAGAGTTGATGCTATAAAAACGTCAAATTTCGTTTAAGCCGAGCTAGAGCTATAGCAAAATACAAAGTAGTTAATCCCCAAAGCTAATTCTATTACAAACTTTAACACATTAAACCAACGTTAATGCCATGTAACCTCACAAAACTCAAAGAACCAAAGTTATTGCTCACAAACATCAAAAC
>JADBJO010000205.1:420000-422500 GCA_016801955.1 Conus betulinus
TCCCGACGGACGTTCTTACAGAAACGAAATAAGATTGATGGCACTGGAAACAACGTGAGGATCTAATCAAAGGCGTGTTAACAAACAAAACAGGACAACGACAGACACCACGGACTCACAGAAAGCCAGATTCCCCTTTATTGGCCAATGTAGTTTACAAACAAATTGGAGCTAACACAGGACATTGGCAGACTCCACGGACTCAACAGAAAGCAAGATTCCCTTTTACTGGCCAGGGCACTTTCATAAAAACGAGCAACAAATCCTCTGAAGAGGAAGTGATCTTCAGGACTGCGACATTTTCATTGTGGAAGATTTCTCCTCACGAGTGAGGGACATTATGAGAAATTTTCCCCTCATTCAAACACGGCCAGAAAAGGAAAAAATAAGAGGTGACAACAGTTTGGGGCCACTGAATTATTGACGGAAAGAAGAAGTTCGGTCTGAGCCATTAGTAGAACCTGGAACCAGTCCTAACACAGTAAAATGGCCGGCCAGACATAAAGAATGGTATAAACAGTCAAGTCAGAACGATTTTGTCAATAACAATGTGAATACCCCGGAGGAAACAAATCAGAATCACCGCAAAGTTTTAGCTTTGTTGGAATAAGACGCTTTACCTGCAAATCAAACTGTGCGTCGTGAACATGTGACACAGAGTCACTCTCGTCATCAGCTCCTGATAGTGCGCGTGCATAGAGAGTATGTGAACATATTTCCGATCCCCAGTTTTGTTAATTGTATGTGTTTTGGGGAGCAGCTCTCAGAATGGGACACATGAAGGAAATGTTGCATGTGACGCAAAGAATGACGCTTGAATAAATGGAAATTCCAAATTGCTTCTCGAGTTTTGTGTGTGTGTGTGTGTGTGTGTGTGTGTGTGAATTCTCTACTTTTTGCTACTAGCTAAAACCGTCGTTCAACTAACATTCCTGTTTCCTACTGTCTAACTACGTTAGTCGTTCAGCCAGCTCTACTCGTTACTGCTGTCTAACTGCATCCATCGTGTATCCAGCTCTGTGTTTTGACTCGCGTGTGTAACGAAGTGAGGCTAAGTAAGCACGATATTTTGGGCGTCCACAATGTGTGTGTGTGTGTGTGTGTTGGGGTGGTTGGTGTGGCGGCTACAGAGAGAAGGGGGAGGGATGGATCTGATTTTATTGAGAGTATCACATTGTGTTTAAAAACGAGAAATAACGTTAAAACATCTTTACATTCAATGAATCATTTCACTTGAATTCTCACTGTTTTGTTACTTTATGATTAAACAGTGTGTGCGTGCGTGTGTGTGTGTGCGCGCGCGTGCTTGCGCGCGTACGTGTTCGTGCGTACGTGCATGCTTGCGTGTGTGTGAGTGTGTGTGAGTGTGTGTGTGTGTGTGTGTGTGTTAGATTTCAGCGTTGGAAATTTCAATTCTAGCACAGCCATATGCAGCAGAACGACAAATACTGATGAAGTCTTTTCAGCCATTCCCTGCATAGATATGTCACCCAAAGGTCAAGTCTGTAAATCATGTTTTCTGCGATCTCTTCAATGCCACAAAGTTGACATTGTCTGGAAAAAAAAAAAAACTATGATCAGTTCCAGTGTGTTATTTTTATTCGGTGAAAGATCTAGTTAATGATATTTCATGCCAGTTCTACAGCAATTAATGAGCTCCTAGTTCCCCGAACACTGATGCTGTAAGTGCCACTCCACCAGATGTTCAGCTCCCGACGCTAAAAAGCGGGTTGCCTCTAATTTCGCCGTCTGTAATTTCGCCGCTTTTATTATTGCTGCCATTTTCAGAACTTCCGGCGCGTATACTTTTGCCGACGCGCCTGTGGTCAAGTGGTTAGATCGTTTGCCTTCCGAGCTAACGATCGCGTGTTCGAACCATTCATGGGGTCGGATTTTTTTTTTTTTTTTTTTTTCGGCTTAAAAACCCCTCCCCGTCCACCCGGCAGTAAATGGGTTTTTGATTCTGTGCAGGGAAACGTTACATGCGAGAGGGGTTATCTCCGCCTTTCAGGAAGCTGTGCCCTGAATATGGTGAACCTCTGACAATGCACTGCCTCTTCGGCCGACAGGCTGTGGGAACTTCAACTTCATTTAATCACTTCTTATTTTAAAGAATTGTTAGTAAATCCGCCACAGGGACAACAAATTACAAGAAAAAAACACGACGACGTGTTTCGCCCTCTCAGGTCTTCTTCAGCCAAGGTAAACAACATTCAGGACAATGAAAACGAAGAACGAACAATCACTTATCGTTTCAAATTCGGCGTAAGATGGGCGTTGAATCTCGCCGAATATGTTTATTCAATGTGGAACTTTTCAGTTTGCATTGTTTTTGTTTATGTTTGGACAAGAAAATTATGGATACGCTTCAGGCGCGTTTTTTTTTTTCCGAGTCTAAGCAGAGCATGCATACTGACAGAGAAGGCGCAGTTAGAATTGTTTTGTGCTGAAAGATACGTCAGGTACCGAGTGACTTTTGTGTCCCCAACCAAACGAGGAC
>JADBJO010000205.1:432500-517500 GCA_016801955.1 Conus betulinus
TAATGGATGTTCGATGATCGTTTCCTGAACAACTACCATGACCACAATCGATGCGAAAGCTATTCAAGATCACATCCTTCATCTCCATCACAGTGTGTGTGTGTGTGTGTGTGTGTGTGTGTGTGTGTGTGTGTGTGTGTGTGTGTGTGTGTGTGTGTGTGTGTGTGTGTGTGTGGCTGGCTGGCTGAGTGCGTACGTGCGTGCGTGCGCACGTGTGTGTGTGTGTGCGTGTGATCGCGTGTGTGTGTGTGTGTGTGTGCGTGTGTGTGTGTGTGTGTGTGTGTGTGTGTGTGTGTGTGTGTGTGTGTGTGTGTGTCTGTCTGTCTGTCTGTCTGTGTGTCTGTCTGTGTGTTTGTAGGTGTCGGGGTGTACGGACTCCCCATTCGATTTTTCCATCAACACGTTTCCGGCCACCACCATCACCACCATCACTATCACCACCACACCACATCACCACCAGCATCATCACACCAAGGGGAGAGATTGACCTGCAGACGGATAAACAGACAGACAGACAGACATAGCCTATCAATGTGAAGACATGTTATATACGTTGACTCATCGCAGGTCCGACATCATAATCATAACGTTGGCATGGGCGAAATCCCATGTCTCTCCCTTGATTCGGATATCCAGACACAGCGGCTTAAACAACCAGGACCATTACCCGTGGATAATAGAGTTTGTTGTTTATGATCAACAGCGGCATGCAGTGATCCAGATACACGCAACACCACTCAACTAACAAGAAAAATTCTTCTCCTTCTTCTTCTTCCTTCTTCTTCTTCTTCTTCTTCTTCTTCTTCTTCTTGACGGAATGGGGTGGGGGTGGGGGTGGGAGTTGGGGTTTAATCTTGTTTCTTTGTTTGTTTGACCGGTAGTCATTGTGCGGTGGTTAGTGTCCAGGTTGTATAGACAGAAAGGTCAATATTCATAGAAATCTTATATCCTATCTGGCTTCTACCCGGAACAACTGAATGCGTAATGACCTCAACTGGTAAGACTGGAACCATGTAGCTGATTTCCATCCATTTCATGGAGAGGAGAGAGAGAGAGAGAGAGAGAGAGAGAGAGAGAGAGAGAGAGAGAGAGAGAGAAATAACGCCTGTTTTTTTGTTTTTGTTTTTGTTTTTTTTGTTTGTTTTTGTTGGGTTTTTTTTTTCCATTGCAGACGAAGTCACCTTTTTCGGTTTATGAGGTCAAGCAAATAGATTTAGCGAGTTGAATATTTGATTTGAAATGCACGCCAGGATAATGGTCAGGATATCAATTGTCTGCGTAATAGGCGTGCCGTGTCACAACACTACGCATGTTTTCTTGAGATGATTTGGTCAGCCCGTATTTTGTAAATTTTTGGAAGTGAGTTCCAGACATATGGTCCAGAGTAAGCTTGGCATGCTTTGTGTTGATCAATGTGTGGTAGAGTAAGCAAATTTCTGTTCTGCGAATAAGTGCTGCTGTTGAATCTCGTCAGGAGGGTATTTATGTAACATGACATGATATTGTCAACATTTTAAACATAAATGATGCATTGTTGACTTCAGTTTGCTTCTTTTTTGTTTTGTTTTGTTTTTTTTGTGTGTGTGGGGGGGGGGGGGGGGGGGTGAAGTACGTTTAGTACTTTTACCATTCTATCTTTTGTTCAAGACATAGCTCAGAGAAGTAACTTTACCGCTCGTCTAAGGAGAAAATTCAATCTTTTTGTATGGATACCTGCAATAACCCCATACTGTTGAAGCGTAATTGATATATGACATTATGTCCATGAAACAAAATTTTAAGTGCAGTAATGTTGATATAGCGCTGTAGCTGAGATAAGAAGAAAAGATTTTTTCAGATGGTCTGCATCAGGTAATTAGATGATATTGTCATTTTTATTGTACATCTCTTGTTACACCTTATACGATACTTGTCTGCTTGTTACAGAGACACACTGTTTACATGATGATTTAGGCAAATAGCAGCTGACATACGCTTTCGACGAGTGCTTATAATCATAGATTTGATTTGGGCCAGGTGTATTACCACTGAGTTTGAGTAATACCAGTATGACACCTCAGTAAGACTTTACTGGAGAGATATGTCGATTGTTGGTGGACAACTTCTTCTTGTTTGGATTAATGGATCATCAGAAAATCCATCCTTCGTGACTTTCTCTAATGTTACAAGTAATGGTAACTAGTTGATGAAGGAACAGAATAGGAGTGGACCTAGCCCTAAACAATGTGGGATTCCACATCTGACAAAGTCTGTAGAAGAAGTTTTGTGTCACTGAGCAACACATACTGATTCCTGTCATTTAGAATTAGGCCCACTGTGTAAATAATGAGCCTGTTGAGGAGTGATTCATATGGATACACAGTTTCTCAAGAGAACGGAATGATAAGATCAAAGGCCTTTCTGAACTCAGGATAAACAACACTTGCCTTTTATAATTGATTCAAATCTATTAGCCGTGTGTCACACATTCGTGATAACGCTGTACAGCAGTGGTGATTAGATCAGAAATCCAGATTCGAATGGCTAAAAGACTTTATGTGCATCCGTGAATTGGGATACATGTTTGTGCATATGTCTTTTGAAGGATTAGGATAGAACTGATAGTAAGAATGTAGAACTGACTTGAAATTATTTGGATGCCACGAATCATTCAATTCGGAAGAGGGGACCACTTTGGCATTGTTGAAACAATTGGGGTGAAAGACATAAGTTTGAATGAAAAAATTGCATATATATATATAAAAGATTCAACAATGTAAGGTATAGCGAGTTTGAGTTGAAATAAGAATAATAAAGATAATTTCTTAATAAGAATAATAAAGATAATTTCTATCTCGCCCATCCTAACAACGAAGGCTACTTGACACACAACAAATTTTAACAAATCAGTATCTAAAATATACGAACACAGCACACACACACACACACACACACACACACACACACACACACACACATACATGTATGCTGGCATGCACACACAGATGCATGCACACATGCACACACACACACACACACACACACGCGCGCGCGCGCGCGCGCACACACACACACACACACACACACACACACACACACACACAGGCATGCATGCACTGTGACAAGAATTCGGGGAAAGGACTTAAAATGTTTTCTGTGTAAAGTTTTATCAAAATTTCACCTCCACCCTCTCTCTTACTAGTTCTGGAATTAACAACCTTCTGGTACTAGTCCTCGAAAGAAATTTTCATTTTACTCAGGACTATTAAAACTACTCAAGAGTGGCTCAGGAATAATACTACTTAAACATGTACACTTAAAGGTGTTCGTAGCTCTGAGAGGCAGAATTAGAGATAAGTTCAAACATTCAATACAGAATGAACAACCAAGAACTGACACAAGTAAAGTGTATTTTCATAGCATAAACTTTACTTGTTTAAAAAGGGTGAAATATTCGAATCAATTTCACTGATTCAGTTCAGGCTGACTTTTGTTCCACTTTTTTCTCATCATAAAGAGAGGGAAAGTTCTGGATGAGTGGAGTTGAGTCCACCAGAACTTAATCTGATGTTAGAGAGGAGTGTTGATGCTGGTGTGTAACGAAACGCTTGACAAAACCATCCGATCGGTCCCACTCAAACCCCAAAGCAAAGAATAGATTTCAAATCTAGGCCCACTCTCCCCTCTCACCCCCCCCCTCTCTCTCACTCTCTCTCTCTCTCTCTCTCTCTCTCTTAGAACGGTGTGCGCCACCCGGCTTAACACAATCTCTTACAAGAGAAAGTTTATGTCACGGGAAACACGTGACGCGCTTCGTTATTCTCGGTCCACCTTCCATCCCCTTTCAACCCTCCCGCACTCCCACATGCGGCACCTGATGCTACAGGAAAATTTACATTTGCATTGTAACAATAGCCCGTCACTCCCCCCCCCCCCCCCCCCCCCCCTCCCCCCCCCCCTCTCTGGCGCTATCTTCACCACCATACCCCCCCCCCCCCACCCCCAGGGCCCTTCATTGTTGTGATTCAATGAGAACTGAAATTAAGCCTATAGAACAGACATACATATACTTACCTATGTGTAAGCAAGTAAAGTTGATGTGTGAAATTGCTCTTAAGTTGTGTCAGTTCTCTGTTGTTCAATCAATGTCGAGTGTTTGAACTTCTCTCTTCAATTCTGTCCCTCAGAGCTACAAGTACTTTTTTAAGAGTAAAGGCTTAAGGACACTTATCTCAGAGCCACTATAAAGTATTTTGACAAGACCCAGAACAAATACAAATTTCTTTCAATGACTAGTACTGGAGAGTTGCTCCTTCCACCACTAGTAAGAGAGAGGGTGTGGGTGAAATGTTAGGATAATTCTCATTGAGAAGTTATTCCAAGCCCTTCTCCTAGAGGATCCACCCGCCACTCATCCACCTCTCGTTACATGGTGACTGGTCCATCTCCTCTATAGGCATGCTGATCTTGTTGTGGACTGTCTCAGTTAGGCTCATAACAGGCACACCCGGGGTAGGTATATGAATCCAGGCTCTGCTAAAAAAAAAAAATAAATAAATAAATAAAAAATTTTAAAAAAAAAAAACAACAGAATCTGGTCTGTAGTAAAATACCTGAGAGTCCAGCTTGTCGAGTTCTCACACTTGCCCTTTGGCTTTCAATGAATGTGTGAGATCTCACCCAACAAAGGATTAGACTAGCATAAATATATATGCCATAATTATCAGTCTCCACTTTCGCTCAGATTTTGGGTAAATTTTAACAAGGCAGTAATATAAGGTTAAACACTTGAAGTCAAACCATTCTTCAGTTTTTCATGTACATTAAGTGGAAGCAACTTGAAATAAACTTAGCCCAAGTACACATGTTGATTAGACTTGAGAGTCACCTATTACATAGCATTCAAACAATAAACAGTGTTTTTTAAAAAAATCTAAATCAGAGTAACAAGTTTTCACTCAATATAGTTGGCATATTGTTTTTTTTTTTTTTCTTTTAGAATTTAACATTCAGTGATCATCTTATCAGATGATATTGAATACTGGCAAAAAGTCATATTGTTAACGAAGAATGTGAATCAAATGTGATGGTGTGGAGGGGTAAGGGGTGTGCAGGTGAAGACAGGCAGATGGTGATAAGTGCAGGAGACAAGGGACAGCAGCCAGTCAAGAAGACGCAGAGGATGAGGCAGAGTTTTTCTCCCTTTTATTACTCTTGGATGCCAGTCGCTCAGGGAACACTGTTCAGTCTCAGACAGCGCATCTAAATAAATAGGGCGAACCATACTGCAAAGCCAGCAACACGGTGCCAAAGACAAAATAGGCCTTGTGAGGCCAGCACCAACAGAAATTTCTGCTATCTGACCCGGCTTCCATGTTGTCTTGCTCACCATCCATTCAAACTGTTCACACATATTTACAATCAATGAAAACCTCAGAACCCAAGGAATAAAATGCAGTAAGACACATTTGACAATTTTGTTGCTGTAGTAAACTATTGCTGATTAATGTCCCAAAGTGAACCCACTTTTGACATGTTTGCGTCATGTTTTTCACTATTTCGATAAGAAATGCTAGAGAGCGTGACATAACTTTACAATGAATGAATAGCTGGCATTTCACTCTTTTCATACATATAATGTTCATTATCCAACATAGCGTCTAGTGGGGAGTTTTGTTTTTGAAAACTGGTAGAAAACACAACTGACTTTTCTCTTCGCCGGACCGTCGGCACATGCTTTTGCTACGATTTTCAACTGAAAAATACTTTGTTGAAATGGACTGTTGGATAATAATTTCTAAACATGTTCAGTTATATTCATAACAGAAATGGAGTCATTAGCAAGATTTCAATCGGGAAGTCTGAATTTCATAAAATGATAATTTGGATCAAAACTCTGACAATGAATGAAGAAGGTAACTTGTTCAAGGAAGCCGGTGCCGTCAGTCATTTTGTATAGTCACAACTTTGTGCAGAAAAGATCCTAGGCATGTGATAGAAAATGAGAGCTTATGAACTTTACTTCTAATGTGCATTTTCGGGTTCTTCGGTTTTTCTCATACTTCATGTGAAATCAAGAATTATCTAAAGTTTGTTTAATGGACAAATAAAAATAGCGCCAAAGTTGATTGTGCAAAATGCCAGTTCAGAGAAGATATGGGCTTCTCAGCCAAGTATGCTTCTAACGAAAAAAATACATTAATTATGTGACTTCGATGACATATATGCAACTATGTAGGTTCTGAGCTATTCATATTTTAAAGAGTTTTCACACACACACACACCAAAAAAAAATCAGATTCATCAATCAAGGGAGGTAAGGGGGAAGATAACTCTCAAACATAACATATTTTTGTCCACGAAGTGTAACAAAGAGATACATACACTGTTAGCACCCAGCTACACAAGCATCTTAACAGTTTTCACCGAGTTGTAGCAAACAAATCATTACAATAGAATACTCATTCATTCATCTTCTTTAATAGATGTCACCAAGTACTGGGCGCATGACGATATGCTGTGAAAACATATGGCATACATGCAAGCAATGCAAAGTCTCAAAGTTTAGAAACAGTGTTTCGACTTACAGTTCTTCTGGGTTACAGTGAAACTTTACACTTTTTTTTTCAGAGTTGGAAATATGATCTTGCCCTGATCTTGGCTGTGTTTTATTTGTTTCACTATTGGTGTTCAACCTTACAACCTTTGGTTGAGCAGTGAAGTAGGCCAGCTGCGTTTCGACTTTCTGTGTGCTGTTGCCTGTTTGATTAACGGGCTGTCAAAGACATATGACAGCCGATCATGTCACTATAGACAAAGAAAAGGGGAGGTGACAGTAAGCAGAAGGGGCGGGGGAAAGGATCCTCCCCCACAACCTACAGTGTGAGATATTGTGTAGAAGATTTGAGAACACTATATCTCTTAGAAGTGGGCGCTAATTTTAGCCTTCCTGCTCGTTGACACAGCTACATTGTCTGCACCTGTGTGAGACATGTGTACAAGTTGCTGTCTTTCCTGTGACCGTGGTGAAGGTGAAAGGGAGCAGAGAGAGGGGAGGGGTGGCGCAGAGAGGGTAGAGAGGGGCCTGGCTTTAGCCCCAGGCTATCAGATAAGAAACGGCCAGGAATGGAGCGGAGCGGAGAGAGGAGACACACACGGCCAAGTTTCATCCCCCATTGTCCGTGCAGTGCGTACAGCTAAAGAAAGCCTGACAGATGGCGGGAAGAAGGTGCAATGTGAAGGGGGGTAATTAAATTAGATTAGAAATCTTGACTGCCCTTCTTGAGACAAAGAGAGATTGATTGATTGATTGATCTTTAATACACAAGGATGAAGATTTTAGGCCAAAGCCTAGTCTTACAATCTGTCCTTGTTGTGCATACATTATTACAACACATATCATCCATATTGACAATTCAACATAGCAACATGGTAATTTCATTCAACAATGATGAGCAAACTATTCATAAAAGTACTAATGAGATGGGGGATGGTAAAACAGAAGGAAACTTACAAACAAATAAACAAAACTACAGAGAGAGAGAGGTCAGAGGAGTGTGGGGAAGAGAGAATGGTAGGTAGGGAGTGGGAGTGGGGATGAGCGATTTTAACCAACTAGGTTTTATGTTTAGATGATTTATTCAAAGTATGGTTCACAGAAGACTTTGCGAATGGGCGCTAATCATTGTAATTGAATAATTAAATTACTGATACATAAGATGTTTATGCAAATGTTCCTTGAAAAGTTTTAAAGTATTCATCTTTTGTAGGTTCTATGGAAGTGGGCTCCAGACATGTGGTCCAGAGTAAGCTAGGCTTGTTTTGTATAGATCAATGTGTGAGTAGGGAAGAAGGAATTTCGTCGAGCCAGAAAAGCTGTTCGAACTTGGAGAAAGGACATTGATATACCATGACATAGTATCTGTCAAGATTGTAAACATAAATGCCTTGTTGAATTCCAATTGCCTATTCAGAGGAAGTACGTTCAGCGCTTTTAGTTTTTCGTCTGTTGTTAGAGATACAGCTGGATGGAGTAGCTTTGCTGCACGTCTATGGAGAAAGAGAGAGAGAAAGAGGGGGGGGGGGGGGGGGGGGGGGGGAGGAGGAGGGGAGTAAAAGGGGGATTATAGAGGATGGTATGGCTGTCAATTGTTACGTCACACGCATGAGCACACATACATTCACACACACACACACACACACACACACACACACACACACACACACACACACACACACACACACACATTCGCGAACACACACACACACACACACACACACACACACACACACACACACACACACACACACACACAGTTCTGCATTTGTGAGGCATGAACATGAGCACACATTCGCATGCTCAAAACACATACACAGCACTCACACACGCATGTACATAGACACATGCATGCACATTCACTCATCATTCACGCGCACGCACGCGCACACACATATACACAGGAGTTCTGTGGAGCTATAAACACATGCACACATTTGTGTGCTCATTCGTGCATGCACACACACACACACACACACACACACACACACACACACACACACACACACACACACACACACACACACACAGAGTCTCACACACACACACACACACACACACACACACACACACACACACACACACACACACACACACACACACACACACACACACATACACACACAAACATACTGTCATATGGTGTCATACACACATACACACACTGTATAACAGTGAAGAGCTCATTCACACACAAGCTTATGTGTGCAAGTGGGTATATATCCAGATCCATGGTCTTTTTATTTCAGTGTTTGAAATTTGGAGCGTTTTCACACTCGCAAAGTTCGACACTGATATAAGTTGGGCAGCGTAGGTTAGGTGCACTCAAACTGATGTTTTCTATTCTTCTTCTTCTTCTTCCTTAAAAGCTGGTGCACTCAAAAATGAGTAGGTCACCAACGCGCATGTTAAAAAAAAAAGAGAGAATGCAACTCAGCCTGTTGGCCCCTGGAGCAAAATTTGGCAACAAGGGGTCACACATGATATTTAAAAGGTTAAAAGCAATGGCCAGGTTAAGGCCCAGGTAACCATAAAATATATGGGGAAGTAAAAATAGAAAAGTCAATCAATACGCAGATCTCAAGATTGTCTTATCAATTTGATTTTTAAAAGAGACCGCATTTGTGGCAATCTTGATGGCACCTGACAGTTAGTTCCACAGCCTTACAGAACTAGGATAAAAGGAATGTAAATGGCTGTCAATATTTGATGCAGGTATGGCATAAGATTGACTGCCACTCCTGGTGCTACTTTTATTAAATACTAGTTGTTCCATTGGGATATCAATTAGTTTAGCTCTGCCTTTGAAGAAGGTATTAAGTTTATTAAAGGCTCTTCTCTCTTCTGGGGATTTCCTTTCTAATTTCCTCATGTTCTTCCTAGTATTTCCTTTCTCTCTGATATGATCCCTGTCATGCACCATGCTGCTCTCTTCTGAATCTTTTCAAGGTTTTCAATGTCCTTTAGATTGTAAGGATCCCAGAATGAGCAACCATATTCCAGTACTGGTCTAACCAGTGTTCTATAGCACTCGTCCTTAACCTTTTGGGGGGCAGTCGTTGATGTTTTTGTATAAGAAAGCTAAGATGTTGTTTGCTTTCTTACATACTAAATTGTAATGTTCTTTCCATTTGAGACGACTGTCTATAATCACGCCTAAATATTTTGCAGCATTGGTTTCTTTAAGAATAGTATTGTGAATAGAGTATTCTGATCTAGTTGGTGAGCATTTATTACATTCATGCAACACTTGGCACTTCTGGGGATGAAATTCCATTCCATTCTTTCCCACTCTTGTAAAGTGTTTAGATCTTCTTGTAGAATGCATGTATCATTCTTGCTTCTGATTGTGCTATATAATAAGCTGTCATCTGCAAAAACCCTTATAGTAGTTCCAGGAGAGAGATTTCTACTTACGTCATTTATATAATTAAAAGAAAAAAAAAAGGGCCCCAGAACAGTTCCCTGTGGTACACCTGACAAGACTGGTTTACATTGGGATGACGACCCTTCCACAATAACTTTCTGCGTTCTCCCAATGAGGAATGATCTAGACCATTTTAGCAAAGAACCACCAATGCCGATGTGTTCTAATTTAAGTAGCAGGCCTCGTCGTCAACCTTATCAAAGGCTTTAGAAAAGTCTAATAAAATTGCATCTATTTGCTGTCTGTTGTTAAGACAGTTATTAAAATCATTGAGAGTTGTTATAAGTCTCACAACTCCTTCGCTGTCTAAAACCATGCTGGGCGTTATTTAAGAAGTTATATTTGTCAAGATGGTCCATTATGCTACTATGTATTATATGTTCAAGTAATTTTGCCGATATGGATGTACGAGATACAGGTCTAAAGTTCTCTGCCTTTGTATTGTCACCCTTTTTGAACAGAAGGGCAATGCTATTCATCAGGTATTACTCCCTGGTCCAGTGAAGCTTGGAAAAGAAGTTGGTATACCTCAGTCGATTCACTGGCACATAAATTTTAAGAGCTTGCAGGAATGCCATCAGGACCGGTAGCTTTATTTTCATTGATGTTGGTCAGTACCTCAAATACTCCTGCTTTGCCTACTTTGATATTTTGCATTTCAGGGAGTTTATCATCATCCTTTAATCGAACATTAATTAGAGGCTTGGGATTTTGAAAACCAAAAAAAAAACAAAAAAAAAAACTGATTGCTTAGGAAGTTTCTTCTCGTGATGGTGGGCCCCATTTTTTTATATATATATATATATAAAACGGATATAGATTAAGACGGATATAGATAGATGTAGATAAATATAAATTTGCCCATGTCGTGGGAAAAAGATGAGTGCCTCTGGGTTCTTTCCTTACAGCTCAGCGGTTCTCTTGTGCTCGATGTTCGATTTTTACTGGGTTTAGGTAAAAAAAAAAAAAAAAAAGGGGAAAAAGTGTACAACAGTTCAGCAGCAAATATAAAAAATTATCCCACCCCAAACAACAAAGAAGGATAAGCTAAAATAATCAAACAAGTACTTTTGTTTTGTATTTTAGTGCCTTAAAATAAACAACAATCCAAAGTTTGCAAAGACGGGCAGTGTTTAAGGTAACCCGAAGACGTCATTTCCCATAAACGCTTTGCTGACGCACTGGCCTAACAATATCCCAAATAATGCGCAAAAAAAGTAGATCTACTATTTTTCAGTGTATATTCTTGTAAATTGGAGTTAAGAACACAAATTCTCTCTCTTATGTTTTTGTTTGTGTTTTCTACTACTGTGTAGTGGATTTTCATAATTTGTGTTTTTTGTTTATGCTTTTCATGGATGTGTCATGCGGATTGATACCTTCACGTGATTCATTTTCTTCACGTCATTCATTACTCTCTCAGCAACAATGGCGGACGAAGGAACTCCTCTTCCTCGCGATTTCAGCAGAGTTGTGTTAACTCTTGACAATGTATTGCTTGATGAAGAAAAATTAAGAGTATCTCCATCTATGATTGATGGAATAAAAAAAGATGAAATTGATCTCAGAATCCTTGGGTGTGAATTGATTCAAACTGCAGGAATTCTAATGAAGATTAAACAGGTAAGTCAAAAATGAAAGATGGCCGCTATGTCCGATGTGTTCGTTACCACTTGATGTTACAATCCGTCGATTAAGTGTCGGATTAGAAGTACATGCTTTGATTTCAAATCATGCATTTATGTTAAATTCGTAATAGTGTAGATCGAAATTGTTTGTTATGCTGAATACTTTGCATTCGTGATCGTCTTACGAAAATTGTATCCGGGTTTCACAGTCGACATCGTGTTCATGTGTCGGGGAAGGCTTTAAAATGTAGGTCAGCCATAGCGATCATAATGTGAAAATTCGGTCTAATTGACTATCAGTCAGACAACAGCTGAGATTAAATCCGTAAGGTATGGTACATATATCGTTTTCTTAATGTTCACGATAAGAAGCTAAACAAGTAAGATCATAATATAGCACTACTTTGCACATTTCATTCCCAGCAACAATGGCTGAACCTCTACCCCGTGATTTCAGTCGAGTTGTATTAACTCTTGAAAATGTTTCGCTTTACAAAGAAAAATTAAGATTAACTCTGTCAATGATCGATAGAATCAGAAAGGAAGATGAAATTGATTCAGAACCCTTTGGTGTGAGCCCATTGAAACTGCGGGAATATTACTGAATATCCCACAGCAAGTCAAAAATGAAAGATGGCCGCTGTGTCCGATGTGTTCGTTACAACTTGATGTTACAAATCAGCCAGTACGGATTTGAAGTACATGCTCAAATTTCTTGTTGTCCATTCTTGTTTAATTCATTATAATTGAAAATGTCAACTGCTTGTTACGTTGAATAGGTTCCATTAATTATCAAACGTTTGATCTGGAAATAGTATCGACATCGTGTTAAAATGGACGAAACCACACATCCGGAAACGCCGGAACTGGAATTTCAGCCACATTGTTAGGAGATCGGACCTTAAATCAGGAAATGTTCTAGTCGTTTTTTTCCCAAATGTTCTGGTCAAACTTTGCCCTCATAACTCTGTCTGATCCAGGTTTTCATTCCCAAACTGATATTCCTTTGATGAGAGAATGCTGATGCTACTATGGCAATAGTCTGATACCGTTCATTGAGCCTAATTTCACCACTGCAGACAGGTCATTGACCTCGAGGTAGTGTGTCTGCAAATGCCCAGATTTTACTCATCGAAGGTGTAGAAACCCTTCAGCTGCAGGAGGTTTGCCCACTAACCCCAACAAGAGACTCTGCCTCTTGACCCTGCCAAGGGGCCTCAGGGGGCCTCCCCCCCCCCCCCCCCCCCCCCCCCCCCCCCCCCCCCCCCCCCCACCCCACCCTTGCTCCTTTTCATTTTTCTGGTTTCACCCATGTGTTATGTTTTGGGAAAAGTGATTAAATGTAGGTCAGTCATGGTGATTGTGAAAATTCAGTCTAATTGACTGGTGTCAACCAGACCACAACTGAGATTAAATCCATAAGCTAGGGTACATGTTTTTTGTGCGTGTTTTTTTTTTTTATGTTCACAATAAGATGTTGAACAAATTAGATCATGACATAGCACTACTTTGTACATTTCACGCCCAGCAACAATGGCGGACGAAGAAACGCCTCTACCCCGTCATTTCAGTAGAGTTATGTCAACTCTTGAAAATTTAAAGTTTCAAAATGGACCAGCTGCCATGGCGAAGTGGTTAGCGCTGCGGACTCCTGACTGGGAGGTCATGGATTCGAATCCCATCAGAGTCATGTGGGTTTTTTCTGCTCGTACCTAGAGTTGAGTTGCTGCGGTCTTTGTTGGGAAGACTTGGACCACACAGTCGAGTTTCATCCACTTAATGGATGCGTTTCTGAGAGTGTTGCTCAAATTTCATCACCAGCACTGCAGGTGCCTGTATCTTTCGGGCCTGGTTGACGCTGGGATATGTTACGAAAGGAAGCGTAGAGTACAGCCCTGTCATTAGTCTCAGACTGAAATGGAAATCTGTAGCATCATCTTAAACACCCTCATTCTCACCGATCAACATTTAAGAAACAAATGTCTCAAATTCTGTGGCCTTTCATGCCCTGCTGTCATGGTGACCACAATTTCGATGTCCTCTCCACATCTGTGGCCCTGGTTTGGTTCTGTTGGGGTCACTGGTATCAGCGAGTCCATGAGGCTGTGGTTGGATGGACGTGGTGGCGCCTTCTGGAGGGAGAGCTCACTCACGGCGGCTCCGCGACTAAGCAATTATTGTTGTCAGTAAGGGGCTGAGTAGGTGGTGTCCTGCGTATGTTAGATCAGAACAGGCGCCACTGAACACCACTGAAGTGACTCGGCAGCAGTGCAGTGTCTACTCTGGTGGGTTGCCTCCTGACGACTTGACATTGACTGCTCCCAGTGGATTGCCTGTGTCGGGGCTGCGGCGGGGCCATCCAGGCTGTGGATGTGGGAGGGTGCCGGAATGAGCGGCATGGGTGCACTGTCTCGGTGACGCAGAGGTTGGGACAGCAAAAAAAAAATTTAAAAAAAAAAAAGTTTCAAAAGGGAGTGACTCGGGCAGAAAATGAAGCCAAATTTAGAAGAAGAAAGGGGGGGGGGGTTAGTTACTGCCAAGGGCACAAGACACAATACACAATACACACAATACACTTTTGCCCCTTGGGTCTTTTTCATGCAAAAACAAATACCATTTAGGACAGTGAAAATGAGAAACCACGTTTCTTCTCATGTTCATAGTAGTAGTAGTAGTAGTCTAGTAGGGACCTGCTTTTTGGCCTTAGGCCTTTATGGCCTATTTGCGTCAGCTCATTATTTTTCAATTTTATTTTGGTCTGGTTGCATGCCTATCTTATAAATAACATTATATTCAATCCACACTAAAGAAAAGATCTTTCAATTTAGGGTCTTCATCTAGGTGATTTTTTAAAGCTGTTGATATCAGGCGCATATTTGGTGTTAGTAGGCAGTGCATTCCAATAATTAGCCATTCTGAAAGCAAAACAAGACTTTCTTTTGTTAGTATTGCACTGAAGGTATGGTTCATGAAGGGTAATGAGCATGAGAAGTGGCTTACAGTTACAGCGTTCACAAGTACACATAGAGCAAGACATAATGTGAAATACAACATGACAAGGGGTATCAGTCAGTATCAGTAAAAGTTAAGTTTTCAAAAAGTGTCTTTTGTCTTTTTGTACACTTGTTTGTGTCCCAGCCAACCACCTTCGGCAGTGAACCAACCACCTTCGGCTGTGGTGTGGTAGATGAGAAAGGAATCTACACCCTCACCTACACCCCCCTCCCCACATCCTTGGTGGTAGTAGGTTAAAATGAAATCCTTTCCTACAATGTCGTCTGCCATCTGCCATGTGATTGTAGATGAAAACAAAATCATCCCCTAACCCCCTTATCTTCTCTCTGCATGTGATGGTAGATGAACTCAAATGCCACTGCCACCTTTTCCTGCTTTTACAAAGATCTGGAAGATGTGTACACACACTACATAAACCAGGAAAAAAAAAAAAAAAAAAAAGGAAAGGGAAAAAGGTCATTCACCAGCTGGAAAATCACCAATATCAGTTATAACGTAACAGGTCTGAGCCTTTCTTCCATCAGGATGAAAGCAAGTGGAGGTTTGAGTGAAAGGGTTTTTTTTCTCATATGCCCTGTTTGACTAAATATACTTGAAACCTATCAAACTCTTTAAAACTGCGGAAGTAAATTCAGTTGCATGATACCCACACTCATCTTCCATCTCTAGCAGACAACACAATTCCACTTCTGCTTCGTTGTCATTTTCATTTTCACGCACTGTATTCGTAAAATAGGGAAGTACTTAAGTTTTTTTCTTTTTTTTTTTTTTTTTTTTTTTTTTTTTTTTTTTTTTTACATTTAAGACAATGCTGAGAATGCGTAAGTTAGAGTCGATAATTATGCTGCTGATCTGTAATTAATGCCCTATCTTTTTCTAAATAGTGAAGTCTGTCACTCTGTCTCGCAAGTGGCAAATCTGCTTTTTTTTTTTTTTTTTTTTTTTTGTGATTTGATGGGTGTTCGTACGTAATAAATAAAAGCTCCATATCTATTTGTTTGAAGAGAATAAGGAAATAATTAAAAATTGTCAAATTTTATGTTACAGACTGCTATGGCAACTGGACAAGTAGTGTTTTTCACCGATTCTACTATTCCAAGTCATTTGTCAAACATAATTATGAGGTAAGATTACCTAAACCAGTCTTTTTCTGTCTGTTTGTTCATTCAGCATTATTTTGTACATGCTACACATGTGTTCTTTCACTTACCTTCCTGTGATGGCTAGAGGGGGGGGGGGGGGGGCTGGCTGTACATAGATAACATGGAAATGTTTACTTCAGTTTGTTTCTGTTAATCAATTTGTTTTTGTTTGGGGGTTCATTACTACCAGAATAACATACAAGTAGCAAAAAGCCAGTAGCTCTACACAGATGTGTCAGTGAAGGGATGTGCATTCAAATTTTTTCCTGCTAATTGTTACAAACTAGCCTTAAAATCTAAATGCTGTGGTATTTGTCCACAGACTAGACAGAGGATTTGGCATGATAGTTTGTCCTTCCCCAACAAGTTTCTTAAGTCATAGAGTTTCCCAACAAGTTTCCAAGTCATTGATCCAATGCCAGAATAATGGGGATAAAAGTGAAATACAAATAATCACAGCCAATGTGCCAAATTGAAACATTTGTTTTCAATTATTGACCCAGAAAAGGAATTTGTGTCGCAAGCAGTTTATGCTTTTTTCTGAAGAAAGGTCCAAGTTGCAATGAAGGTGACTGTCCACAAAAAGATGCAACATGCTGTATTTTTTGCCAAGATGTGCACCTGATCAGTCATGGCATACTACATATTCGGGCCTTATATGGAAAGGTATGTGTGGATCGTACGCACCTTACTTTATGACATCTCACTTAGATGTCGGCACTCTTTATGGTGAGCAGGATGGGAGAAGCAGAGTAGATTTAAAGGATGACCTCTATGGGTGTGTATTTTCCAGATCTTGGCCATGGCTAGTATAAACCTTGCGTCCAAGATTGAGGAGTGCCCACGCAGAATAAGAGATGTGCTGAATGTTTTTCACCACATCAAGTGTGCGCGGCAAAAGGTAAGCTTCTTTTCTTTTTACATACTAACATTGCCTTTTAAATCATTTGGAAGACATGATAGATGAATAGATAGATTTAAGATATAGTTGTAAGTTCTTGAAACTGTACAGTGTATGCGTAGATTTCTTTGTGTGTGAAAATATATTTTTAGCCCTGGTAAAGCTGTTCCTGAACCATCGGTATTGCCCCCCCTAGACTGAATGGCGAGACCTGGAGCACTCCATGACGACGTAGGTGACGCAAGTCGCGGGTTATTGTGACTTTAAAAGACGAGAAACGACCATCATGTGAAACAGTTTCACATGAAAGGGTTGAAAATTCTCTGTGTACATGTGAACACCGCGAATTTTTGATTGGCTGAGTTTTTGTTTTGCTTTTTGACCAGTCATGTCGGTCGTCTACCCCCCAGCTCAGCGAGATTATGGCTAACTTTCTGCCCGAGTTTGAAGGCGCTTTCAAGGAACTTTTTGAGGATAGGGACGAATTTGAGGGTTTTGATATAGAAAATTAAACAAATGACAGTGATGATGAGGTAAGAACCATGTCATTCTCGATGGAGAATTGCGTGGAAGGCGATCACAATTCGATCAGTCTTACCTTTGAAGGTCCCGCTGGTTGTGCTACTCCTCTGCCTGAGGGTGCCGATCTTCACATTTTTTCAGGTTGGTTGGTTTGTTTTGATTGTTGTTTTTTTTAACTGAAGGTGACTTTGAAACAGTGGCTCTTGGAACAAATCACTGGAAAGATAGTCGATACTTTTTTTTCCTCAAAAACTCGCTCACCTGTAATGATGCCAGTTTCCTGTGGCATTACTGGACAGTTCTGTTGATGCAGATATCTTTGGACAGTCTTGCCAATAATTTTTTCATACCATTCATATTCTATTCAACATCAAAAGATTTCAAAACGGTGAGCAATTTGCTCATGTTCTTTTATTTTGTCATACCTGTTGTTAGTTCATCTTTTTTTTTTTTCCCCAATACAATTATTATAAATCAGGATCAAATCTCATTTTGCAAAAGCTGATTGTCTGAGCTTTCCATGATATATGACTTTATATGATACAGTTCAGTTGTACATACAACCAATAAGAGTTGTTTGACATCACTCTGCTTCAAAAATGCGCTGCTCAGTGTTAATTCAGCCAGAAGCACTGAAAACTCGTATTAGGTTTATTCAGCACTACTAGGATTAAGTTTGTGTTCTAATTTTATATCTTGGAAAGACAGATTTGTCTATGGGCCTTTAAATAAAAGGCTAATGTGATACATTGTTTATATAATCAAGCACAGGAGATTGTGTTGATTGTAGGGGTAGAAGGTGAATTTGCCATTCACAAGAATCTGAGGATGATGGAAAAAGATTAAAACTGAATTGATGTCACGTAACTGAGTATTTTCAACAGGATTAGTCTTGTAATCACAACAGCCTAGGAGAACAAACAGGAACTGAACATGTCAGGCTAAAACCACATGGTCCCAATTGAAGATAATAGATGATTTTGCTGTTTTTTTTTTTCTCTCTTTTTTATAGTGTGAATACCTTTATTAAATGCATCAGTGAAAACCTCGAGCAGTAACTACTAATAAAAATCTCAGGGCACATGAAAAAGGTTCAAATTGAATTGATTCCATGTAACTTTAAGTGTTTTTATGGATTTGTTCTGTAGTCACAATACCTTGAAGAAAGAAAAACTGTGAACATGTCAGAGTGAGACCACACGGATCCTAAGTGACCTTGAGACTGGGTGTTTTTTTGTTTTTTTTTGGGGGGGGGGGGGGGGGGGGGTTAAGTATAGTACAGTGTAATTGCCTATCTAAAATCTGATAACACCAAGCAGTGACAACTTTAAGAATTTGGGACACATGAAAAAGATTGGAACTGAATTGATTTAACATGATTTAGAGTATTGTCTTTTTAATAGGTTGTTCTGTAGTCACAGTTACCTTGGACTTTGAGAATAAAAAGAGAAACTATGAACATGTCAGACGAACACCACATGGTCCATAACTGAAAGATCTTGTGACAAGTGATTTTGTTTGTTTTGTATAGGGGTAGTTACTTGAATGAAATGCATCAGTGAAAACCTGAACCAGTGACAACTTTAAGAATGCTAGGGCACATGAAAAGTGTTCAGACTGAACTGACTTGATATTATTTCAAGCAGTGTTTTTTAATGGATTTGTTCTGTAGTCACAAGTACCTTGGAGAGCGAAAAGCTGAACATGTTAGACTAACGTAATGTGGTTCTTTAAGAATTCTTAAAGAATCTTGAGACGGATGGGAAAAAAAATTGTTTTGCATACTGTAGTCACAACTACCCTAGACAATGAACAGAAACTGTAAACATATCAGACGAACACCACATGGTTCTAAGTGAAGGATCATGAGGTAGATGAAGAATTGTTTTGTATAGTGTGGTAACATGGGAAATGTATCAGTGAAAACCTCAAGCAGTGATATCGGTGAAAACTTCAAGCAGGGATAATTTCAGAATCTGAGGGCGCATGGAAAATGTTAAAATAGAATTGGTTGGACAAAAGTTGGGTTTTTTTTTTGTTTTGTTTTTTCTTCTGTAATCACAACTATCTTGGAGAACGAACAGGAACTAAACATGTCAAGACAAATATGACATGGTTCATAACTGAAGGGATCTTCAGAGGGAGTGTTTTTTTTGTTTTGTTTTGTTTTGTTTTTTTTGTCACTTTTTTTTTTTTTAATGAACAGAAACGGTGAACGCGTCAGACGAATAGCATATGGTTCCTTACTGAACCATTTTGAGGATCTTGTGATGGTTCGAATTTGTGGTTTTGTACCAGTGGTAATCTGTCTGAAACTTATTTCTGAAAACCTCAAGCAGTGACAAAATTAAGAATAAAAAAAAAAGTTTGAAGCCGACTTGATATTAATTCAAGCAGTATTTTTTCTTGAAAACTTTTGAAAATCAAGCTATCAGCTCCAAGAGTTTTTTAACCCTGGAGCTTTCAAGAAAAAACATGGTAAATCGGCGAGCGTACAGAAGCATTCATATTCGACATTGGCACTCTGGGCACATCCATTTTGTTTATATCACATGGCAGTCAACATGACCAGTTTAGCCTCGCTTGTACTTCCGTTTGACTCCATTTCATGGCAGCAAAGAGCGTGTTTTTGTGAATTTCGAAATTTTTAAGATGATCTAGTGGGCGAGTAAGATTTCAGTATGGATGCAGAGGATATATGGCGAGTGTTTGAAGGAGGACAGCAGCAAAGACTCGTTTTTGAAGGCTACGACATCACGGATTTGCATGAGGTGAAAGGGTATGAGAGTGACCTAGATATCGACTTCGTCAACATCAATGTGTCAGCTGGGCTAGTACAGTCAAACCTGTATTATAAGACCTTTAAAACGTCCAGAAAATTTGGTTGTAAATTGGAGGGGTCTTACAATGGAGGTAGGTACCGACAGTTGTACAAACACTTTCTCACAGATGAATTCTCCAAGCACAAAAAGTCTCAAGAACACTGAATGCTAACTGAATCTTTGAATCTGGGTCTTGCCAACTTCATAACTTCAAGCAATCAATATTGCAGTTTCACCTCCACGACTTTTTTTAATCACCTCCACTCTCTCTTCTAAGTTCAGAGGCTTTCTCTCTTTCGCGTTCCATATGAATTATCGGTGTGGGGAAACCAAAAGTAGATATCTTGCAACTTTTGGCATTGCTCCTTTTTGTCTGTCAGAACTGAAAAAAAAGAGTGAAATCACAGACTGAATCTTCAAATCAATTGTCACGTCATCTCCACAGACTTAGATGACTCGTGTGTGCTCATTTGTTAAAAAAAAAAAAAAAGAAAAAGAAAGAAAGAAAAGGAAAGAAAAGAAATCCTACTTTCTGGTTTAAAAGACAGTATTCATTCCACACCCCTCCCCCCTAACTTACCTACCAGCTAGCCTACACACACACACACACACACACACACAACAAATCAAAACAAAAATCATTTGTCTATTTTATTCACTTTTTTTTTATTATTATTATTATTTTATTCTTTTTTTTTTATTATTATTATTATTATTATCATCATTACTATCCTTTATAATTTTGTATATATGTATATAAATTCCCCCCCTCCCCTTGCTTAGCATATTAGCAACCGACCTTAACCACAACCATCACAAATATGTCACTCCACCCCATTAAACCAGCTACACACAACCCCATCGTTTCACACACACCCCTCCTTTTCCTCTCCCATAATCCCCTCTGTCGCTTCCGTCTGGCGGCATTCTTCCTACTACACGGACAGATAAGTCACTCTTCATTCTTTGTACTGTCCTAAATGTTAAATGTGATCTCGTTTTTGTTTTGGTTTGTTTTTTTTTTGCCTGAAGAAAACCGAAGAGGTCGAAATGCATCGTGTCTTGTCCTGTGCTTCGTCAATGTCCTGGGCGGTAATTAACCCTCTTGACCATTGAGCGCCCGCTAGCGCCCGGCCGGAAATCACACAGCCAAAACGCTGAGCACCCGCCAGCGCCCGGTAAAAACACGTGGCAACAATGGGCGCCGCCATGTTTCTCGTAGAAAAGGAAGTCTCGCGAGAACGTGACTTCCTTCTTCCTGTAGCCATTTACTTCCGTTTGCAAAAAAACCGCGAGTCGATACGTGCTGTGGTTCTCGAGTTTCGAATTTTTTAAGTTTTTGAGGTCGAAATGCCGTTTTTCACCGTGGCTAACCTGGAGTTCTGCCGTTCTATAATGAGATTTAGTGATGGAGATACTGTGTTTTTGTAGGATTTATGGCATAAGACTTAGTGAAAGTGCTGGGTAATGAAGCTTAGAGTGACCTAGATTTCGACTGGGATGAAGTTACAGGTATGATGAACAACAATCCGGAAGGAAGTTCTGAAGAAGTTTTTTTTTAATTTCCTGAGTAAATGGCTCATGTGACTTTCTTCAAACTTACGATATAGCAACATATATATTCGTAGGAATTTTTAAAATTATTTTCATTTCGTTATTTCCTTTCCTCTCTTTTAAATTAATTTTTAATTGGGTAGCCGTGTTCAAATTACGGAGTTACTTACCTTGCCGACGGTTTTCGGTGTAACTAAGCTCAGATAAGTGCATACTGAAGAGGGTTAACCCCCTGTCTTTCTAAATTTTGCTTCATTCTCCGCCAGCAGTCAGTCTCCATTTTTAAAACCAAAAAAATGTCAAGTGTGGAGCTGCAGGAAGGCTACCCTGGTTCACCTTTTCAAGAGGGGTTATCCCACTCCCTATCCTGCCCCAGAACAAGCATTAGGCTAGTCTGATTTTTACATCGTCTGTTCCTTATGGGATGATTTGGGGTAGGCATGTCTGCTCATATGCAGTGGAGCAAGTAGAGGTTTTCAATAATTGGTCAGCTTATGCAGAAATATGAAACGTTTGATAAATGGGTAAAATAAACATCCGATTCGCTCCCGATCACAGGAAATCAATCCGCGAAAGTGGGCATTTTCACCTGTAATCAAGAAAACGGGAGATAATCAACTAAATCTTGGCATGGCTTAACTGCTCTTGGATGTGACGTCACATGAGTGTCCGTACGGCGACAGAAAGCAATTCTGATGGGGTTCTTGCACAACTCGCTCGGAATTTATCATGAAAAATCAGTGACTGTGATTGTGACAGCCAGTGTGACTCTGGGGATGTTTCTGCAAGGCCTTTACCTTCTCAGTTAGAAGGCCAAGTTCTTTTTACCACGTCAGTTTCAGCTAGACCACGGAAACGAGCTATTCAGTTCCAGCTAGATGCCCGAACACAGCATTACGAAGGCGTACAGACTTTATAGAAGTTTTGAGGGAGGCTACCGACTGACTTCTTGATGTGATCACGCATGGACGGCAAGCGGAGATTCTCCTTCCTCAAGCCTTAACGCGTTTGTCAATTCAACAAGTGTGATCTGTCCATAGATACTGTGGACAGCGAGCGGAGATTCTCCTTCCTCAAGCCTTAACGCGTTTTGTTCAATTTAACCAGTGTGATCTGTCCATAGATATGAACAGAATAAACCTGCGACTATCGTACTCATCTGTACGAGCTTACCACTCCACCTTCAAAGTATACGTGCACAAAGCAAAGTTTTTGATCCACTCGAACAGGCTGGGCAATTGTCGGAATAGCTCGTTTCCGTGGTCCAGCTGGAACTGACGTAAAAATAACTTAGAAGCCCGGCATGTTTGTATGCACGAACTGAATCCACTTCTTTTGAGTATCTGGATCAGATGGGAATGTGTGCAAAGAATATGCATCTCCTGCTGAGCTGCTGCACTCACCTACAGCACAATATCTGCCACTCCCTCGTGACGTTTTTAGGCTGTGGGGGATTGTAACTCGTGTTGATTTCACTTGGCGTTGCCATGTTTTGTAGGTCGCGGCTGATGGCCACTCCATCAAAGTGACGTCACGGTTTTCAGTCTACCGCGCGCTGGGTTTTAACAGATGTGCAAAAGTCTTTTTTTTTATCTATTAAATTCTTCCGGCGATTTTTTTTTTTTTCTTTTTGAAAAATGAATACCATACTGTAGTTATATGACATGCAGACGTGTTTTTAACAAATTATCGAAAATCTCTAAAGTAGACCTTTAACACTGGTATTGATGACACAGTATTTTAGCATAAGGGATTTCATATATCACACCTGGAGACTTGTTTGTTATTATTGCAAACCCCATGTGAACACAGTATTTTAGCATAAAGTGTATGATAATTAATTTTCCAGCTCTGATCAAGCAGAACATTCTGTCATTAACATGTTTAACACAGATATATAAAACGGCTAGTTTTCTAAGGATTGATGGGACTTTTTTCTGCTCAGAGGTAAGTTGAATAAAAGTCTTTGCCGTGTTGAACCGACTCCACTGCAGCACTCAGAGCTTGGTATGCAGTCATGTTTTACGTGCCTGACTTTGGAATAGACAAAACTTTGTGTGATATGTAATGATTGTTTTGCATGACTTTGACCTCTCTTGTAAGAACATAAGATACACAAGAATGTTTTTTCAAGACCTGCATTTTATTTTTACTTTCTCTCTTTTTTAGTTAAGTGTTGGCTAGGTTTCCTGCTAAACAGACCAGAGGGAACCAGTTTCCTTTCAGTCTTTGGAGGGGTATGTTGCCTGTTTGAAGAGCATTTAGTGCATCCATGCCCACATTTGCACACCCATTCACATTTGGTCTAATCACCATTGTTAATGGGGAATTAAAAAAAAACTTCAATGCTCTTCTGAAAAACAAAGTGAATTAAAATTAATACATACAGTGTCAGTTCCAAAACACGTCTCTTTTTCTTTATGGAGGGACAGGCTTGTTTCACAATCACAGGACAAAATCATCAGAACATGTAATTATAATTAAAAGTTACAAAACACTCATGCATTAGCAAGTAATTGTAAGTGTGGTGCACTTTACATTATTATCTGATGAGAAGCCTAACATTCAGTGGAGAAAATTTGGGGAAACATGCCACTCCAAGGACCAAGGCATTGATAACTCTTCCCCTTTGTGCACATTTACTTATCAGTGTTAGTTTGACCATTTTGTATTCTTGACCACAGATTGGGTACAGGTTTACATGTTGAGTGTTAATTAGACATTTTTCCTAATGACAGATTGGGATGGCTGTGGTGCAAGCCTAGTGGCAACGATGGGCTAACGCAAATGACCTTTGTGTACCCTATCAACCCACTGCTCACTCTTGGAGTTGCACAGACATGACACTGACGGATGGTTTGTATGGGTGTGAATTTGGATGTCAGCAGCACTGGTATCTGACAATTCAGGAGAGCATAACTGCAACTGAAAAATGCTTACAAGAGGGATTTTTTTGTGTGGATACTGATGTAAAATTCCGAAAAGGATAACTGCACAGAAAGATTTGTAGTAATGGATTTGCACAGAGTTTTTAAATAATCTTGGTTAATTTAAAAAAAATTTTTTTTTTTTTTTTTTTTTTTTTTACTTTTATATCGGAAAAAAAAATATTGGAAAAAAAAAAAGCAGTCTCTGTTGATGTAACAAGAGCAGATCTTTCAGAAAAAAAAATGCTCGGTAAATTATATGCAGTAAAGTAAAGAACATGCCAGAGTTACAGGACAGTGCAATGAAAATGCTTTTGGTTGTTAAGGTATGTAAAATCTATTGTCTCTTTCTGTCTCTCTATTTCTTTCTCTTTGTCGCTTTCTCTCTCTCTCTCTCTCTCTCTCTCTCTCTCTCTCTCTCTCTCTCTCTCTCTCTCTCTCTCTCTCTGATGTGTGTTTTCTGTTGTCAGAATTATGTCTTCCCTGTTCTTTGTTTTGTTTTGTTTTGTTTTCTCCGCAAGAAAAGTATAGCAATTTTCATTCCCATTGTGTTGGGAAGAAAGGGGAGAGGTAAGGGGGATAATAAGTGTCAGCATGCTCTGATTGCCCCCTCCCCCTCCCCCAATGCACCTTCTTGTCTCTGTCTTTATCTGTGTATATGTCTCTCTCACTTGACCTCCCTTCTTAATGTATTTATCTTTGATTGTCGAAAAATGTCATGGCTACCATAGACTTGGACAAGTTGGAGAGGTGTGCTGTGTTAAAGATTACCCTCTTGATGGTGTGTCTGATAGATTTCATTATTCAAATGAGAAGCTCAAGTTGTGTTGTTATCACACACTTTAGGGGTCAGTATTTCAACATGAAGTTGTCAGAATTCAGGGCAAAAATCTGCACAAATTTATTGTGCAGAACTAGGAGATATATTTAGGAGTATACCTAACAACAAAGATTGGAATGTGAAATTTGTTCAGAAGTAAATTTGTCGCAAGAAAGGTTGGAGATCGATCAAGACAAAGCAGATTTGGTCTTCTTGAAAATCTGGGGCCCTTGACAACTAGAGAGTTCATTGCAAAGCCAAATGAATTCAGATATGAAATTGCAGATTGAGTAACATTTACTAGAAAATATTTGGGGGAAAAAAACGAGATGATAGTGTTGAACTGGACATATCTGAGTGAAATTGTGACTTGCCTACTCTTACTTGGGTGATAGTAATGATCCACTTGAGTTTTGAATAATAGGCCAAGGTTGGACTTGCTGAATTAAGATTGATTCATAGAATTTGTCTGATGATTGTTATTCTTTTTAATATTGTTACCAGCTAAAAGAATGTTTAAAAAAAAAAAAAAATTAATTCTGTTTTTGATCAAATCTGAAATTTGCTTCATTTTTACCAGTCGTTGAAGCTGAAATGGGGGCAGACCATGATTCCCATTTGATAACAGCAGATGTCATTTTTTTCCACATAATCATGGGAACTTTTATAATTGAGGGGTGGGGGGTTACACAGAAAATAAAGATAATTAGTGATTTGCACCTTGGCAGCTTATGTGTTCTGTTCAACAAAGGAAAAAAAACTAATTTAGAAACAATTTCAGGTTAGCTTACCAAATGTAAACATTAAATTACGAGGTTGATTTTATTTTCAGTGAATAGTTGAATCATTTACATTATATCACTGGGAAATTACTTGCAGTTCCAGTATAATGCATAAATATTCATTAGAAGCATAGTTCTTTAATAAGTCCTCCCCCCCCCCCCCCCTTTTTTTTTTTTTTTTTTTTTTTTTTTTTTTTTTTTTTAAGCAGACCCTTAATATTCAAACTTCTGAGTTATCACTGTTTGAAATTTGGCGTAGTCCCTTGGTGATGGTAGAGGGGAACTTCACACAGTGCTTTGTCAAATATGAATTAGTACTCCATCCATTTTGTCAAGTTTGACACATCTTGGTGACCAAAGCTATCAAGTCAGAGATGCTGAGATTTTCACAATGTCATTTTCATTTTTACAACATTGTTCTTAAAATTTTACCTATCTACAATGTCCGTATCAGCTCAGAAAGCACGTCTTGGAAAGTCAAACTCGGTAATGTGCCTACAGAATAGCACTGAAAATAACTCAGAGATGAAGAATTGTCAGAAATTTTCAAACCTCTCCATCTGTAATGATTACTGACACTCAGTTTATTGCCATTAATGAATAAGCCCTGTAGGCAAGGAGGTTCACAATCGCGATGAAGACATGCACTTAAAAGAATTAGAAGTCATACAATTCAACAAATACTTCAGATCTACAGTGGACAATTCAACAAATACTTACACATCCCCACTTCCGTGAGATACATATGCATGCATGCACACACACACACAACACACACACACACACACACTCTCTCTCTCTCTCTCTCTCTCTCTCTCTCTAAAACACAGGACGTATGCACGCACACATGCATATATACACATGTTTTACACACACACGCGTCTGCACATCAATCCATTTTCTTCCTCCATCAAGCCATGAAAAATACAGAATAAGTGTCAAATGTGGGGGATGGGAGACCTTCCGTATTGATAACGGAATTCCGTATTCCGTATTTTTTTTTTTTTTTTTTTCTTTTTTTTCTTCCCTGTGCACGTTCAATGTTCCAATTCAGGTTTTCGCGCCACTCGTATTTGAAATCCACCATATTGTTTTCAGCGTGCGAAGACCATATCATCTTGCTTTATGTTTGTCAGAAATAAAGCTGATTAACGACTAAGCAGACGCACGGAAGATAGACAGTGACCTGAAGAAAAACAAGTGGAGAAATAAATGGATGGATGAGATGGATGAATTGATTCGTCTGTTCAGAAAATGGCTGCAGAAAAAACAAAATGAAGCGGGTGCTGCTTGGTGTATACTGTGCAATCAGAAGCTTGTATATATATTTGTATACTCAAGTCAAATGGTGAAAAGTCGATTGAAGTGTATTCCCAGCAGACGAAACATGTGGAGAGATTGAATGTGCTGAAACATACATCCACTCTTACCATTGACTTTATTTTCAGATGCCCCAGTCCCACCAGCCACCGATTTCTATTGTAGAGACCTGGCCCACTGCAACCCTTTGATTTTGCTCAGTGTTTGTTCCAATCCAGTGCTAGTGCAGACATTGACTCTCTGCTGAATTTAAGCCGTGTAAGGCAAAAACACACACACACACACACACACACACACACAAAACAGGAATTCTGATTCTTGAACTTATAAATTAAGTGATGGAAATTTGGCCACTTTAAAACACACACACACACAGAAACAGGAATTCTGATTCTTGAACTTATAAATTAAGTGATGGAAATTTGGCCACTTTATTCTATTAACATCACTGGGGAGTAAATTTATGCATTCCATCCTATTTTGTTTTGATGGTTTACTGAATTTAAGATGTATTCTAAGTGCTTCGCATGAAAACGCACACACACACACACACACACACACACACACACACACACATTCTTATGCCTAACTGGTACACATGTAAGAAAAAAAGGGAACACACACACACACACACATACACACACACACGTCCCTTTCACTCTCAACAGTAATATATATATATTATGAACACAAAGTCATTCATGTGCCTGTTGGTCTCTGAACCCTTGTCATTCAGTTGATCTATATAATCGGCTGTACACCCACTCGAAACACGTCGGTGCTTCTCACCTCTCACATGTCAGTTGGCCACGCCCCCTTCAACCTCGACCAGCAAGAGTCGGCCCGCAGTGTGTGTGTGAAGTTCGTTGCCTAAAGTCTTAGTTGGCTCCCTCACATAGAGTGTTAGTGAACAGTCAGTCAGTGCTGGCTGGCTCAACGCAAAAAACACTAGGGCACACGCGGTAGGGTAGTAAGTGGGCGTCTTATCAGCCTCTCATAACAAGTTGGCCACGGTCCAACGCTTCACGTTGGAATAATTCGGTCAAGCCCTCACTATCGTTCTTTACTCGTGACTGTCTGGGTCTTCTTCATCTGTATTAGGAACAACCGACTGTCTATTCAATATTCCCAGCACTTGATCTGTGGTAAATGTACGGCAAGGTTGAGTACGTAAAGTGCTTGGTGGTGACGTCATAGTGAATGGAAAAACAATCGGAATAAAGTCAATAAAACACTGAACTGAATAGTGTTCTGACAAAGCAAATGGCTGTGAGCATGGGCCAGACCATCCCCCAACTATGACGTTTTATTGCTGGCTTTTTATCTCATGAACTAGGATCGTGAGAGTATCGGGAGTTAGGTCACCCTACTTTGTCGCCAAAAGGCGCCCTTGGCGCTCTGCCAACTCGTCGCCAAAAAGCGCCTATGGCGGTGAAAGGGTTAAGACATGAAGGTAAGGATTTCAGTAAAATCTTTTTCAGCAGCCCTCCATGCCCCCCCCCCCGACACACGCACATGCACACACACACACAGGCACGCACACACAAAGATGGATGTAAGGCACAGAGAGATAGACATAATAGTATGAAAAAAATATTTAAAGAAAGAAAGAAAAAAACGTAAAAAATAAATATGAGGGTTAGTTTTTTGGAAAAAAGGACGGTGAAAACTACTAAAGGTTCTATTTCTTCCATGTAATAAAATGGGTTAGTTTTGGAAGTACAGTAGAAACTCTCTGTGAAGACCTTAACAGACAGTTTGATGGAACCGTCACAGAATTTACAGTCACTTTAGAGAGGAAGTCTTATTAGGGAAGGTCTGAATAGAGAGGTTTCACTGCATTGTGTTTCACACACGCTATTAGCGAAGGTCTGAATAGAGAGGTTGCACTGCATTGTGTTTCACACACGCGCACACGTTAAATCCACTTCATGTATGGGAAACTGTCATATAAGCAATAATGTGTTTCAAACAAGGCATCAGTTCCAAATTTCCTTTCACCAGAGGCCACGAAAACTGTCTGAATTTTTCAAAAAATCAGTTTCAGCTGGGGGGGTCCCCCAGCTCCCCCGCCAGGGGCCTAGGCAGCCCCTGGACCCCAGCCTTTCAGTTTTTCCTCTTTTTTTTTTCCAGTTCCACCCATGTGTATGAAAAACCTTGTACAATCTACAAATTTTTTGCAGTTCTTTTCTAGCATTTACAGTACACTTTTACACTGTATGATATTTGCTTATGTGGAAGAAAGAAATTGAGGACAAGAAAAGTTTGTAAAACATTGTAGCTTGCACACCATGAACCCTACCAAAAAAGTAAAATACTGTTTTAGCTCTGTCACCCTCAGTCTCTCCTTGAGTGTTGTACAGCAGTAAAGATAAAAATGGTAGTGGGTAATTGTTTGCATGGATGTATTGTCGAAGTCTCCCATCTCCCATGGATATTTTTCTCGCTCTTAAAATCACTCCTGTCCCTGTTTCTTCCTTGATTAGTGAAGGTTGAGTTGGTGGTTGTTTACACTTTGTGGTGGTTACTTCGAATTTGTTCACGCTTTGTTGTTGTTGCTTCCGATTGGCTGGTGTAACACATTGTGTACAAGAGCCGGTGTGCAGGATTTTTGCAGAAGTGGTTGGTAAAAGCCTTAACCATCTTGCATTGGACTTGGAAACCTGTGTCGTCGGATGAGAATTCCTCCTCCATTCAAGTTTGGGTATTGGTTTTGGTATCTAAACAAGTGGTGGACATTGCACATACTCTCAGCATCTGTCTTTTGCAATGGGGTTGGTTAATAATTGTCTGCAACAAAGTGTTTTGGTTTTATTTGGGTTAGATGATAAGTAATGTCAACTGGAATATTTGTACATATGTGTAAACAAGAAAAAAGATGAATTTGTTATAACTTGATGTGGTAGTCTGTCATCCCGTAACATGTAACTAAATAACTAGGCATGCATTAATATACTCGCGCACCTCCAAAAGTAATACTGATACATGTTTCAACTCTTGTTTCGTAACTGTATATCACAAAGTGGCAGTCATTCATTTCGTGATGACATCATCTTGACAGGTCTCCTTTTTTCCCACACAGCACCTTGAGAAACATTTGTTTTTAATATTTATTCACCTTTCATTTTCACATGGCCCAATCTAACACATACACATGCAACAAATGTGAAGTACTCGATGTTAAGTGTGTTTTTCAAGAGTTCTTGTTTTGGTCAAATGAAAATAGTCTAATTTTCTTTCAGAGTATGTTCCTTTAAAATTTATGTTCAAGTTTTTCAAAGTCCATTTTTCATATATGGTGATACAAAAAGTAGCAGGTAAATTGTGTGAAGGATACCCTTTTCCAGTCATCGCTTTGTTGCACTGCTGTTTTGGGTGGCAGGTTTTAGTTATGTGGTGGGTGGGTGTGCTTCGAAACAAGGCTGCTTTGTTGTTGTTAAAGAAGAACTGAGCTTATTCATGTCATACTATTCGATCATCTTGATCATGCATGTTTCGGGAGTTTGGTTTTGGATGAGTTGATGGTGTTTTCAGCTTTGATTTGCATCTAATTCCTCTCTTTTTGTATCTAGTTTTTGGTATTGTTCAGGTAATTGTTATACATTTAAATCCTTCCTCCTTTATTTCTTCCCTCTCTCTCCCTCTGCCTCTCTTCTTTCTTTCTCTTTCTCGTTCTCTTCCACTCCCTCCCTCTTTTCATCCTTCCTCATTCAACAGCATTGATCAGCATGTCTGTATTTTGATTGCCAGATTGTTCTTGCATGATAGTGCAGGATTGCTCCTAGCTGGTTGTTCATCAATTGATGACAGTAATTCTCTGGGTCCCACTTGCACTCTCTGGTTATCATTTTCATTGTCCGACTGTAATTGCGCAGATTCCTTTGAGTTAATTTCATTTTCAGAATTTAAGTTCTAACAGATGAGTTCTGAGCTTGATAGAATCTAAACTGGAAATATTAGGCTACAGAGACTAGTTGCATTATGTTCATCCTTGCATTGGAAGGTGCTGTATTTCCTTCCATTTTTGCCTCTGGCGGGTCTGTTTGACACGAGGATGCTATGAAAGGCTTTGGTAACAGCATTGTTTTCTTCAGTATTAGTTCGGAATGGAACTCGGTAGCTTTATCCTCATCGATGATCGTGAATGTGGAGGAAAACCCCTCGACTCTGTGGTTCATGCCTTTTTTTGTGTTGACCTCAATTTTAGTTTACCATGCTTATGGTTATGTTGGTGTCCGTTTTCCTTTAATCCCTCGGCTCTGTGGTTTATGCCCTTCTCTTGTGTCTTGGATTTTCTGTTGGCAAGTGGGAGAATTTGCTGCAAATGTCAGGTGATAAATTAATTTCAATTGCAAGGAGAAGTGCATATGTAGGCATTTGTGATCACACAAAGCAGGGCTGTGATAGAACATTTGCCAACTCTAGTGATCAGTGTAGCAGGGTGCTGCTCTGTTCGTCTCACCTGGTGTTCGTTATGACTGCATGTGCTACATTACTTTCCCTCACACACTGTGGCCATGTTTTAAGTCAAGGCAGGCCAAAATAAATGCACATCCCTGAGAGGTGCCCAGTGAAATCTTAGCCGTAGTATAGGGTGTGGGAAACAATTCATTCACACAGAAAAGGGTCATAACTGACCACATCTATCAGTTTCTCACAAAACAGATACTAGGAGCACTATTGGGCTGGAAAATGCAAACGCAAGAGGCTTAAAGCAAGACAAGCTCCTCGTATGGAGCATATTGAATGCAAGTCAATTTTCTTTGAATTTTGTAAAGCTGCAGGTGTTTGAAACACAAACAGAGCACATAAGAAGTAAGAAATCTTTGTCTGTAGACTTCTGTATTAATGAAGATCTCATTCATTGTGTTGCTGCCATTTGGCACGGTGTATATCCAAAATATGAGGGTTATGTTTCAAGCAGATGTATGGCGCTTGTCCTGGTTGGCCAGTTTCTGTAGTCACTGAAATAACTCAAGGGATGCAATGTATACACATGGTTCATACGCTCCTTGAAACTCCTTGAATTCTGACAGCGAATTTCAAGACCTTGAATACCTTTGAAAATCAATCAAATGTGGTTCTGTTGACCAAGTCTCCTTGAAAACCTTTGAAAATCAAGCCATCGACTCCAGAAATTTTTTATGTGGCAAAAAGAAATGGCAGTGTGATTCTTCTGCCTTGAGGTTAACTCAATGCAGACGCAACTTTCTGCCATAACGCTCAGAGCTGTAATGAGAAAATTATTGCCTGAATTCTAGTGTGCCAGATGGGAATTTTATGCATCACAGACACGTTTGTGTGTATGAATTATCACTGAGAGAAGATCATAGAAAGGCACACTGATAAAGGGTTTTGTTGGGCATTGAAAGATCTGCTGTTGACTTGATCATATGTATGCAAGGGTATACAATGTGTCTGTGGGTTATACATGAATTGATGATCAGAAGAGGGTAGGGCAGAATAGTGCTGGTCTAGGTTGAATGGTTCAATAACAGACAAAGCAAATCATAATAGATTATCAGTGAATGTGGGTGGATCAGTTTGCCCCTAGAACAAACAGGCAGTCCCTTCAATTTTATGGGTGAGCCCTTAATTATAAAAACTACAAAGGGACGAGTAGCCTAGAGAAACAGATGATTGCTTTTTGCATTTATAGATCAGGACAGGTTACCATAGAGCTCATTGAGGTCTCTCGTACTTGTATTCAAGTGCAATGCCCGTCACTCTTTGCAGAGCTTGATGTGTTGGTGCAGTTGCCATCCATTGTCAGTCATTCTTTGACTTGCACTCTATCAGAAATCAGTCAATTTTTGGGGGAATCCTTTTAACGCCAAAACCAAGGTGGAAAATGCATATAGAAAAATTGTTGTCTAAAGCTAGAACTAGTCTAAGTTTTCTTAAAATTGTTAATTGCCAACCTTGGGGTCCGAATACTAAAACCCTTTTGCGTCTTTCTTTGGCTCTTGTCCGCTCCAAGTTAAAGTATGGACAAGAAATTTACTTTTGAGGGCCACAGTATCTTTTAAAAGTTACAAAGTATTGACAGTAAAGCTATTACATTAGGTTTAGGAGTTCCTGTACAAACACAATACATATAAGAGCTACAAAGCAGCGAATATCTTACCTTTATCGGAGCAAAGATGTCTAGAAGCAGCCAGATATATGATTCGAAGCTTGTCAGTAAAAAAAATTCAGTTACTGATGATATTTTTGTAAATTCGAATAAAGATTTTCCAAGTAGAGCCAAGGAATCTCATATATTCAGCCAATAATGAATTTATACGCTGAACTTTTGTCTAAGTGTAATGTAGATTTAATATTGATTCCAGAGTTCCCCACAGTTGCAATGATGCCTCCTTGAGAACACTTGAGTGGAAATTTTGATTATGAGTTTACAGTCTCAAAGAAAAAAGAAAGTATTAACATTCTAGTGAACGATGTGAAAGAACACCTAGAACATTCTTATCCTAATCACCTTAAAATCTATACTGATGGTTCAGTTATGGACACAGCAGCTGATAGCGGTTCTGGTTTCGTTATTCTAAGTCTGAATATACGAAAACATTTTCATCTCGGAAAGGGATTTTCAGTATTCACTGTAGAACTGTATGCTATACTGATGGCTTTATTTTGTGTATATAGTTCCCCAGTATCCTTTTTCAGTGTGCTGTTTTGTGTTGATTCCAAGTCTCTGTTTTGCAATCGCTGCAAACTTGGGATTGTAAGGCCAGAAAAGATTTACTATATGAAATAAGGTACCTGATACACTGCATTATGTCTCAGGGTATTTTCATAGACTTCTGTTGGATTCCTTCACATTGTGGTCTCGGAGGGAATGCTCGGAGGGAATGAAATGGCAGATAAATTAGCTAAACTTGGTGCACAAAACTGTTCAGAATGTGTGCTAAATTTGCCATTACATCCTTCCAAATGTGAAATAATATTCAGCCTGGAACACTACATTTACAAACCTTTTTCTGTGAAAAATGCTACACACTGCCTACCTGCTCACGCCATCTGGCCAAGATGATCACAAAATTAAGGCTGAACACATGGAAGACCAATTTTCCCCTGAAGTTGTGTGTGTCTGTGGAAAATCCATCTCTGCATCACCTTCTATTAGATTGTCCAGTTTTAGCTAAAATGTATAAGGCGAAAGGTATCAATCTTGACGAATATGAAAATGAGAGTCAAGTTCTGTCCGACTCATGCATAATTGAGTTGCCGCCACTTTAGTCAGTTCTGATGTAGCTAGACTGTTATGAGGGTCCTTAACTGATGTGAAGTTTTCCTTTTCACAAGTGTATGCAGATGTATGTGTTGAAATGTCTTAAGTGATTTTTTTTTTTTTCCCCATCTAATATATCATCTGCCGGATGGAAAGACGTAAAATTAAACCACCAACCAACTACCTCTATCAGGACAGTTCCTTGGCTCGTACTTCTTTGTGGTATTCTGGGAACGTGCTGGGTTGTGTCATCCCATAGAGCTCTTCAAGGTCTCTCATACTTGTATTCAAGTGGAATGTCCGTCACTCTTTGCAGAGCTTGATGTTTGGTGCAGTTGCCATCCATTGTGTCGGTCATTCTTTGACTTGCACTCTCGCAGGACAGTTCTTTGGTTCATACTTGTTTGTGGTATTCTGGGAACTTGCTGAGTTGTCTCATCCCTAGTATTCTTCGAACAGTGTCTCTCTGTCTTCCCCAAGACCTAGAAGTAGCTATGATAAATATAGATTTGAAAGCCTTACAGCTGCTGATCTACAAGTTAATTTGGGTCTGTGAGAGTGAAGTCACTGTGGCAAAAGCTTGGTCATGTTGGTTACCAAGGATGTCCCAGTGTGTGTTCTCGCCAGAAGAAGATCCTGTGATTTTAGAAACTAGTGTACTAAGATCACTGGTATGCTTTTCTATGTATAGAAATCTGACAACTTGTTGATAGTAATTTTAGGAAGAAAAAGATTCCTTTCCATGAAGAAGGTTACACACTTTGAGCTTTTGACTGACGTGTGTTTTTAAATTGTGATTTAAGCTGCAGATTGTATATCAAATGTTTGGGCAGTTAATAACTTACCAGAATTTTAGAAACGCTTTGTCTCACCCAGGCCCCCTCCCCCCCCCCCTGTCTTCCTGTTCATGCTGTATGTATGCTAATGACAAGAGACCGTAATCCTTCAGTTCATGGTTAATTGATGCACATCTCCAATTTATTGTTGTCATACTTTTTGCCAACTTTTAGTTTTTGTCCACTGCATTCCATCTCAAATTGTGACACGGCACTCCAAACAAACTTTGCTTGTAGCTGTGGTTTGAGTTCCCCCCTCCCCTTGTGGGATACCTTTCTTGCTTTCATGTTCTTTTCGGAATACTCCTTGATCTTGACGACATTCCAATGCTTTAGATTCTTGTCGGACATAAATTATCCATGTAGTTTGGAAAGGTTTCATACAGAGGCCCTCAGCCAAGCTCTTTGTTCAAGAGTGATTATTTTTCTCCGTAGTCGAAAGTAGCAAACTTCTTAAGGGAGGGATGCAGCAATTGAGTTTGAATGAAGAAGTTGGTCAGATGTATGGGCCTCTGAGTTAAAGCCCCTGGTTTCTTCCATTTCCAATCCGAGTCATGGCATGCAGGAAGGACACAATCATGGCATTGATTCGAAGTCTTTTTTTCCGCAAACATGTGCAGGAGGCAAGAGAGACTATTTCTGATCAGATTAAAGAGATAGATGAAAACATTGGCATTGCTATTGCTACCACCAAGGCTGTTGATCTACTTGTTGCCAGGAATGTGAACCATCATTGTTGAAAAGATTTCGCCCAAAGACAGGTAACATTTTTCTACAGTGTGCCCCCAAGGGTCTATATTTTTAAAAGCTGTCGGGAACACCAGTTATCATAGAAAATGTAATCACTGGCATCAAACTTTTTTTTTTCCCCTACGTACTTCAGTGCTGCATACGATCTTGATGAAGAATTGCACAGCCTTGCCTTTTAAAGGGCTTGCGAAGTGGAGACTGGATTTTGTTTGGGCTTGATACCAAATTTAAATGAGTATATATGGAAAGCACAAAAGCTCAGAACTGCCAGGTGTTGCTTTTGGCACATCATGCTGTGATGTTGTTGACATTCCTCACAGACTCTCCCTCACTCATTGGCAATACCAGATTTTAAGACGTGAAAGTGTAAGTTGCAGATCTGTTGTTTTGCTACGTGAAGCTGCTCAAGAGCACAGTGAATTGCCTTCCCATTCCTGTCGCACTCTGCGGTCCTCCCCACAGCGGTTATACTTTCTCGTCTTTTTTTCCCCTCATAAGGATTGTTGGTTTGCCTATTGTTTATTGATATGGAATGGAGGGAAGGAGAAGGAGTTTTTTTTGTTTTTGATTTATTTGATTATGAATATATACATTTTTTTAAAAAAAAAAAAAAAAGGAGGGGCGTCCAGTAGTGTAAAAAAAAAAAAAAAAAAAAAAAAGGTGTCCAGTAGTGTATCATCACAAAACTGGTTGGTCCATCCTCAACCAGAACCTTATTCATTTTTTGTAATAAAAAGTTCTTTCATTTTTTGCAGTGACTTGCTGGCATACATCAGAGCATGCCATTATTTTTCGTTTCACACAAGGTACAGAAAATCGTAACTGCCCATTCTTAATCAGAAAATCGTACAAGATTTCGAGGCATCAGTGTCCTCCACTAGTAACAGAAAAATGTTCACAGACCTGATAGATTCCTCTGCCACTTTTCTCATCTCCCCAAATTTACTTCATACTGGAAAATTCACAGAGCGAAAAACTACACCTTAGTCAACATGGATCAACTGTTCAGTTACTGATGGGGGAAAAAACAGACCCTTCGCATACATATATCCCCCCGACTTCCTCCAATATAAGAGCATATCAAGATCAACTCCTGGGGATCCCAAAAAATTTTGACCTGTTCAGAACGTTTTGCGTACACAAAACGACATTTCTGATTGAAAGATTACATGCTTAGACCCATCTAGTTTTGCATCTACAAAGGACACATCACGTTTGACAGAAAGTAATCAGTGTTTTACTTCCAAATTGTGTCCTTTCATATCGGACCGAAAAGTGGATGAAGCACTTACTGATTGCTTTAGAAAAAAAAAAAAAAAGAAAAGGTTCTGGTTGAGGTTTGACCTAAAAGTGAGTAATACACTACTGGATGCTTTAAGAAGAAAAAAAACAAGTCCTGTTGAGGTTGGACTGAAAAGTGGATAATACGCTTATTGGATACTTAAAGAGAGAAAATTCTGGTCGAGGTTGGACCAAAAAGTGGACCATACACTACTGGAAGCTGAAATTTGGATCAAATTGGGGTGGGGAGTGGCCACTACCTCTATGGGAAATGTTTGCAAATTTCCCATTTCTTTGGTGAAAGAGGTCTGTTTTGTTGGAAATGTGCCCGGGGGCTTGCTAAATCATGCCCGCATGAGAGGGCATCAGTCACTAGTGTTAACTGTAATATTTGAAATACCAGTTGAGAAGGAAAATGCTGTTACACAAAATAATAACAGTAATGAGATGAAGGATTGTGGAAACATCACCTTGTTAGATGAATGCATTCTGATTTCATAGGGAGAACTTAAAGCGGTGAAGATTTGTGAGGTCTGTTGTTCAGAATAGGAAATGTGATTTTTTTTTGTTTTGTTTTGTTTTTTTTTTTTTTGGGAGGGGAGTGGTTATTATTAGTATGTTACAGATAGAATGAATCCCGACCTCTCTGTTCTTTAGGTGTTCCGACTCCTCCCCCCCGCCCCTTTCCCTCACCATTTCTTTTTAATAAGTCTTTTTTTTTTTTTTTTTTTTAAGAACACATTGGAGGTAAAGATACCAAGGGAACTTAATGGTATACTTTTCCATTAAATCTACTCAGTGATGTTTCTTTGAAGAATGCTGTTTGGATGAAAGAGGACATTAAGCCAGGTTGCACGGCTCCCAGAGCAGCCTTGTTTGTATCTCTTCGCCTCTTGGAGCTTGTTGGGGCTTCCAAATGATATTTTAGGCATATGGATCGATTATTATTCAGACATTCAGTGTAGCTCAGCAAGTCTCATTTTAGGTTTTTTTTTCTTTCTTTCTTTCTTTCTTTTTTCTTTTTGATAAACTTATTTCCCTAGAATTCTCACTTTGTCATTGGCTGAAAGCAGGGAAAAAATCTGTCTTTTCAAGACATAATCTTGTGCAACTGAAAGATGACCAAGGCATGTCTGTCTATGCACAGCGAATTGATTAAATGGCTGCTTGTTTCAGAGAAAATTTTCAGAGTGAAAAACTGTTTAGCAGATTAGATTTTAGAGAGATGACTGCGTTGTGATTTTTTTTTTTTTTTTTTTGGTGCATATAAATTGGTGCAGGGTTATTTCAATTAGATGATCTGAGGAGTAGGCAGAAGTCAGTTTCAGGATTGGTGACTCTTCATTCATGCACCAGCACATCTATTTTCATTCAGAAATGCTCTGGTTATATCCCCTGTAAGAGTATTAGCTTGAGGAACCAAACAAGCATCTTGGCCAGGTTACTTCTTTCACAACAGATGTTCTTAACAAATTTGATTTTCCTTGGAGTCAGATTTTATTTTCATGTCTCTTTATACAAACATAGTAAAACTTTAACATTTCACTCGGCATGCATTTAAATACCTTTTGGCGATGCCAAAATGCTGTTATGTCATTGAAAAAACAATAATTACAAATTTTGACAGCCCAATTGTTCCTAGTTCTAAGCTTTTGAGTTAGAGACTTTTATTTATGAAAAACATTTTTTCTGTTAGCTGGTACTTTAATCATGAGACTTTATTGTATCAGGTTAATTGGTAGAAAGAAAAGGTTTGGTGTGTGGTTTTTTTTTTTTTTTTTTTAAGATTACAGTCACCTACATAAGGCACTGTCTATGGGACAGCTACTTTGCCATCATCTACACACGGCACATGGAAAAGCTACAATAGGCTCAGCTACTGGTTTGATGTCTCTTACACATAAACGCCCCTGCAGATGACATGAAATTGAAATCCGTCCAAACCTGATAAATGTGTTTACCATGTTCCGGAGGCGGTCATAAAGACAAAACAGTCTTGTGCGGCTTGTACACAGGCCACTCATTATATACCCATTCTTATCTTTGGAAAGGTGAAGAAGTTTTGCGGTGCATTCCATGTCATGAGATGTTCCACTCAGTGAAACATGTTCTTCTAGATTGTTTGGACTTTGCACAATGTGAGTCATAAACATTTCATAGCAGACTCCATGAAAAACTCTGTTCAGAGACGGCTCACCTGATGTGATCTTTGAGTTGCTGAAAGTTTCATTGGATCTAAGATTTTACAGAGGAAAGACTTTTAACAAAGTTTCTGGTACGTTTGTAAAAGATGTATTTTAAAAGAGATGTGTGAAGGTTTTTTGTTTTGATGACTTTTGGGTTGATTTAACGCGGTGACAGCCCTGATATGGCCCTTTGTGGTTGTCTGGGTTATAAACATTACTTTGCCTTACTTTACCTGCTTGTTTCTGTCTCTCTCTGAGAGGGCATATTTTAGTTACTTCCCAATAAGATCACCTGTATTCTGTGTTAAAATCCAGTCCCCCCCCCCCGCCCCCCCCAAGAAAACGGGTAAGTTACACATGATTCCTATACATTTACATGGAGCAAGCTGTTTGAAAAATGTTGACAGAAGGTTCCATTATATTTGAAAGTTTGAGAAGCACATAAAGTTCTCTCCCTTCCCCCTTCAATCAGGAAATACCCAGCATCAGTGTCTTTAGTTTCCGCATACTTACGTATATTACGTTAAGTCATTCATGGGGGGGGGGGGGGGGGGGGGGGGGGGGGGGGGGTCTGTTAGTACTGACACTTTACATAGAAGACTTCTTAATTAAAAAACGTGGTGGTCTGGTCTGCAAACTGTGCATCTCCCTGACATTTGTCATTCTTTTTAAATGCGTGTTGACATAAAATCACAAATTTTAGAATGGGAGATGAAAGTTCAGTAGATTTTTTTTTTTTCCACCCCCTGGTTTTCAAAGCTGAAGTAATTCTTACCAGATGGAACTCCCTTTCCCAAAATATTCTTACGATTTTAGTTCCTGGCCTAGTGTTCAAAGGGCTTAGCTGTCGGAAAAGGTTCTTCCCTTCAAGAGTGGGATGAGTTTTGCCCACCACCCAGTATGGACAGGTTTTTAAGGCAGCTTGATGATTTTTACCATCAGAGAACCCCACTTTTCATGGTAGTGCTTGGTTTGTTTCAACTTCTCCATCACATTTGAGTTTGAACTTCATAGTCTTTTGGGTAGCTTCAGTTCATTGCAGAGAGCTGCACTGATAAGCATCTCCCAGACCTGCCAACCATTACGCATTTCGTGTATTTATTACGCCCAAGTGATGAATCTTACGCCCTTACGCATTTAGCCAAAAAATTACGCAGTGAAAGTTTTCAAAAAAAAAAAAAAACTGACGAAAAAAATCGGCTTATGTACAGACACGCACGGCGCTGTGCGTATAACCAGTAATCTTCAAGAAGGTTTCCGGTCATGCGCAGTTCGTTTTCACCATCTTTACCATTCAGCGAAGTTGGCGTCCTTTTGAAGTTTGAAGTTACGAAAATGTCGAAACGTGGAGCAGAAAGTTCTGGACAAGATGCAAAGAAGAAAAAAACTTGGTCAAAAGTCCCAAAAAAAGATACTCGAAAAATTCCCCTGCATACGACCTTCGGCTAAAAGTGTAAATTGTGCACGGTGTACCACTTGCTAGTCCGACTTCACAATTTCCCATGGTGGATGTGAAGCTTCACCTTGAGTCACGCAAGCACATTCCTCTAACGTGCCGAATTCTTCCAGTATTACACATTTTTTTCAGACTGTAGACACCTCAAACGAGGATGAAATGAGGAAAAGGTTAATTCGGGCTGAAGCAGTGGTGGACGGATTTTTTTGTCGAGTACATCATTGCTTTTAGCGCAGCCGACCATGCATCCCAGCTTTTTAAAGAAGCGTTCTTAGATTCGGAGATTGCCAAACAGTCAAGAGCAGTCAAACGAAGACAACACACAGTGTGAGGACCCTTGCCATGGGGGACTGCAGAATGGACCGTTTGTGTTGGGGACTGATGGAAGTCAGGAGGGGGGGGGGGGGGGGGGCAAATTCTTTCCTGGGGTGGTGCGATACTTACAAAATCGCCACTGAGCTGATAGCCAACTCCACATGCACAGAGTCAGCAACAGGGGAGAACATTTTTGAGGGTTGTTTCTGGCGCACTATCCAGCCTTGGTGTGCCATGGCAGAACTGTCTGTCCTTGGTTTGTGATAATACAAATGTGATGACTGGCAAGAACAAAGGTGTCATTGCATATGTTTGCATGTGAGTTTCCAGTGTATTCTACATTTTCATAATTTGCAAAGATTTCTTGTGACACTTAAAAGAAAAGGTTGTTTGAAGAAAAGTAAAGTTCACATAAATTGTGCGAACAATTTCATCGCATCGTGTTTGTTTGAAAAAAGTAAGTGTCGTGCTTGATTACTCTTAGCTGTCTGAAATTACACATTTCTGCCTCACAGAGCTTCAATTCTTACTCATTGGTCTCTTAGGGGGTTGGCAGGTCTGATCTCCGTAGCAAGTATGCAGACTTATTATTACTGAGCATATTCGCATTGTGATACTGTTAAGTTTTTGGATGGACCTTAGTATGCTCTTAGTTTTTGGATGGACCTTAGTATGCTCTTGAAAAGAAAAAGACTGACATAGACAGCGACTTGGCTTTTGGACAGAAATTTTGTGTGACGTTTTTTTTTTTTTTTTCTTGTTTGCCTTTTTTGTTTTATTAGAATTCATTTATTCAAGTGACTTAATAAGTAGTTCTACCAGTTTAACCAAGTTTATAGTGCCGAGCTTTAAAAAAAAGTTTATAAGTTTTTAGCTAAAAGGATAGTCTCACATGTCTGCAATTTTGTGTGTGTGTAAAGATTTATTGTGTTTAATGCACACAATGTGCAGTGGGTGTACAGACTGAAAATACTTTAATTCCTTGTAACATTTAGATATCCAAGTAGCACAGTGGCTGTCATACAGGTTTGTTTTTTTAAGTAATTTTTTTGTTTGTTTGTTTCTTTTTTTGTAGTTATTAGTGGTGGTTTTTGTTTGTTTGTTTGTTTTTTGTTTTTAATGATAGTAAGTATATCAGAATCCTGAAATCGTTGGTACAACTCTGACTGTACCTTGGATGATTTCAGCCTGTCTGCCATAGAAAAGGATAGATAGGTTTTATTGATGTGAACTCCTCTTTAAAAGTTAATCTTTTTTTTTTTTTTTTTAACAAGTTTTAGATGCAGTTTTAAGTTCGTGAGAAAAAAAAAAATTCTGTGCAGTTACCTTTTCTGAAATTGTTTTTTTGGGACAGAGGGAACAAAGATTCACAGATAGATGATTTCATACATGTGAAATGTGTAGTCCCAGAAGGGGAGAAGAAAAACTGTGAATTGTCAGAGACCAGTTTGTGTAATGGACTTTTTTCCCTCCACAGGTCAGTAAAGCACCTTGCTTAACATCTGCCACAACTAGCTTCTTGTGCCTTGAACAGCCATAGCCTGGACAGTCTTTAAAATTTTGTGTTATTGAATTGTTTGGGTGGTGGTGGTTTTAAGCCAGACTCTGCATAATTTGGCCATTTATTATTTTGGAATGCCCCTTCAGTGCGTTTTTACAGTGTTTGACAGCATATAGTTACAAAGAGAAGCTGTTATGAATCGAGAGAACTTTGTACAGAAGATTGAAAATGCTTGCCAACTTTTCAAAATTTGTTCCCCAATGTCCATATCAGTTCCAGGCTATAGAAGCTAGTGAAGTCGATGTTGCGTTGGGTTGTCTTTTTTCCCCAGCTACAGCTGCAATTCTCCAGCTTCAGAGTGTACCATAGACAGCAGATGTACTATACTTGTAATCAGAAACATCCCATTGATCATGGGTAAATTTTTATTTAAAAAATTGTTTTGATCAATATATTTGTATTCACGTAGACTGCTTCAGTGTTCACCACTTTCAGATATTAACAGATGCTGTTAAACTGCTGCTTTTTTTTTTTTCACAAAACAAATTCGTTGTGTGCGCTGCCTTCATAATTTTTTACCTTTTGGTTGTTACGGTTTTGCGTAAGTCAAGTACAGTGTTTATAAATATGTTATGGCAGTCTCGGAAGGGAAAAAAAAAAAACAACAAACTTTAATCGGATGTTTTGTCACGGAATGATTTCTTCAACAAAAAGCAACATTCACATCTGTGGAGCCAAAGCGTTTGCCCAGATCCTATGTTGTGATTGAAGTATTGTACATTTGCTGGCTCAATTGTCAACAGTTTTAAGCACTGTGCTGTGGTGTGAAAGGAGAGTCCGGGTTGTGTTTTTTCAGAGCCATCAAGCCTCTGGTGCTGGACGCCCAGTATATCCTAATGAAGAAACCAGGTCATCAAGGCTGAGCGACGCCTTCTGAAGGAATTGGGATTCTGTGTACATGTCAAACATCCACACAAGGTGAGAGGCAGATCAGGTTCTATCCTAGACTACTACTCACACACACACACACCCCCCCCCCCCCCCCCACTCTCTCTGTCTCTCTCTCTCTCTCTCTCTCTCTGTCTCTCTGTGCTGTCCTGGCAAGAATTATAACTCAGTGGATGTTTACCTTTTTTTTTTTCTTTAACAATTAAGACTGTAAATAGGGACTACTTTGCAATTTACCTCCTTGTGGGTTTCCCTACTTAAGAATTACTAATCTTGCTCACAAAAGGTTGGCAGTTAAGGATGAAATATTCACTGTAATTTAAGATTTACAGAAGGATTGGAAGTTTTTTTGACTGATCACTTTGTTCCATTTCAGATAATTGGGCATACCTTCAGATCCTGGAACTAGTGGACAATCGCAACGTGATCCAGTATGCATGATTGGAAGGTTGAAGTTCTTTCCATTTTTAATTTTGGTCTTCAGATCCTGGAACCTGACAATCGAATAGTACAAAAGCGAAATTTTATAACTGGGAATACAAAAGCGAAATTTTATAACTGTAGTTTGTAGTTTGTAATTCATTATTTTCATGCTGTATCAAAAATGTGTAACAGTTTGACAGCCGGGGGAAAGTGTTGACAGAGAGTGATGAAGAGAGAGAAGGATGTGTGTTGGTAAGTGAGCTTGTCGATTTGTGTGAATAATAGGGGACTGTAATTGGGTAGGTTGTAGTGTGTAGGGCATTGTTTCCTGCACCCTGATAACCCTTGTTGTTTTGTGTCTTTCTGCCTATCCCAGCCAGGGAGGCACTGTGCTTCTGTTCCTTCTTCTGCTCCTCCTCCCTCCTCACGACACGGGGGCGGGCACAGAAAGGACATGGAAGGGTTGCCAGTAGCACGGACTGCTGGTCTGCCTTCTTCACGGGGTATGAGAGAGACTGTCAGCTTGGGAACAACTCCTGGCCCCTTCCTCTCTCGCCATCACATGGGCAGACCAGGAGTGGCCTGCGAGCACGGGAATTGGATCGGACCCCGCACTGTCCACCTTTCATTATTGTTGCTTCATGCCAAACTTTTAGACTTGTAGTGTTGACATGGCCCTCCAGACAGACACACTTGCAACGTCCTGCTCACCCTTCTTGCTTTTCTTCTCCCTTCCCCCTTGTATATTTTTTTTTTTGTAAAGAAATGCTATGTAAAACAATATCCAACTAAAGATGGGAAGGTTATATTGCAATCCAAAACAAACTAGATACTTTGTAAAACAAACTCTAGCTAAAGATGAGAAAGTTATATCACAATCCAAAACAAACTATAGTTAAAGATAGACCAGCCATTGTGGCAAAGTGGTTGGCATTGCAGACTCCCCTGTGGGAGGTTGTGGGTTCGATTCCCATTAGAGCCAGGTGAGATTTTTCTGCCCTGACCGGCTCCTATCCAGAGTTGAGGTTGCTGCAGTTTCAGTTGGGAAGACTGGGACCGCACAGTCGAGTTTCATCCTTTAAATGGATGCGTCTCTGAGAGCATGGCTCAAATTTCCTGACAAACGCTGCAGGTGTCTTATCTCAGGCCTGATTGATGCTTGGATATATTATGAAAGTGAGCATAGAATATAGCCCATTCATGCAATCTCAGACCAAAATGGAAAACTTGTTTCATGGTGACCTCAGCTTCAGTGTCCACTTTGTTTGATTCTGTTGGGCTCACAGGTATCTGCGAGTTCATGGGAGCTGTCATTGAAGGGACATGTTGGCGCCTTTTAGAGGGGGAGCTCACTCATGCCGGCTCTGCGACTTGGCTATTATTGTTGTCGGTAGGGGGCTTAGTATGCGGTGTCCTGCATATCTTAGATTAGAACAGGCACCACAGAACACCATTGAAGTGACTCTGCAGCAGTGCTGCGTCTCCTTCAGTGGGTTGCCTGTCGACGACTTGACATTGACTGCTACCTGTGGATTGCCGGGTTAAGCCAGGCTATGGACCAGGTAGGAATAAGTGGTGCGGATGCAGTGCCACTGAGGTGGCACAGAAGATGAGAGGGCAAAAAAAAAAAAAAAAAAAAAAAAAAAAACCACCTGTAGTTAACGGGTAAATAAATGAGAATATCACAATCCAAGCAAAAGATGGCAAGGAAATTAGTGCTGTCATATCACTTGGTGTCCTCTCGTTGACATGCACTTGTACCAAAAAAGAACATGTTTTAAAGGTTTTGGGAAGGAACAAGTGAGTCCTAGGTCCAAAACGTCATGTTCATTCAGGCCTCACGTTTCCATGGAACTAGCACTTCAAAGGGAAAAGTGTTCCTTCATAGGAGTATGGGTTGGATAATGACCTGTCGGTTATCAACCTTAACGTGAACAGTTGTCTATCAAAATATTTTTTTTGTCTGCTGATTTTCAATTAGGCAGATCGGTTCATAGATCAGTCCTTTCTGATGCATTTTATTTCATTATTCCCCTCCTTCCCCATAGAAATTCGGCTAAAAATGTAAATAACATGCAGGAAAAGTATCATACTGCAATACTGGCCATTTAAAAGTGCTTTACAGCTGTATCCAACAAAACGCAGACATGAATCGGTGAGAAAAACTGGCAGCACTTAATGATTCAGATCTGACTCGTTCACAAAATGTAATTTAAACATTACACATGGAAAACTTTTAAGAAAGGTTAGGAGTTTCCCGAAGGTGTGTGAAATAAATTCAGTGGCAGTTGCTGGTGTCCTTCCATTGTCTAAAGCATTGATTCATTACAGACCAGCATTATTTCCCAGTAGTTCTTTGTGCAATCCTTTCCAACACTTTATTCAGGACTGATGTACAACCTTTCATTGCAAGTCTGTTAACAAAGAATTTCAATTAAGGTTATTTGAACTTCATGAAGCACAGTATTTACTGAATATCCATCAAATGAAGGAACACAATCCAGTTCATATTTTCATCGTTGGATCAGTAAAAAGGGGTTTTCAAATTTCTTTTTTGTGGAAACGCTTCACGGTGAAACAGAATTTTTTTTATGTGGAAACGCTTCATAGAAAACTAAGCAAAAAGTGTTCAGAAGGGTTGTGCGAGAACAATGCTTTTTCAATGTTTTAAGTATCTGAATTTGACTATCCTGCATCCCATGCTGATGGTGCTTATTGCATGTATGCCTAACACTTGTCTGCCACAGGAATTTGATGAACGACTGTTTAAGGACAGATGTCTTTGTGCGTTACACCCCTGAAGCCATTGCATGTGCGTGCATCTACCTGGCAACACGAAAATGCAAGGTGAGTCATTTTATGTAGCTGACAATAGGATTCTTGTGTGTTTGCTTTTCTTTTCCTTTAATTTTGAACGTAATTGTTGTATAGTCTTAGTGAGATCTTAAGACAAAGCTGTGCTAAAACATTTTTTAAAGTACAAATGATTTATACTTCCACTACCTACAAAAGTCATGCTGTGTTCACTCTTCGCAATTACTATGTGGATCTATGTGTGTCAGGTGTATTTGGTTTAACAGAAACTGGCATCTTAGAATGAAAGGTGAAGTTGGCAGTAATGGTTTTTCCAGTGGCAGATTCACAATTGACATATTTAAGCATTTACTTTTAACAATTCTTGCATCTTGAAGAGAAATATCTTTTTAAGTTTCCATCGAATCTGTTGAGAATGCAGATGTTTCCAAAATATTCCCGTTTTCTGGAAGATTCACGACCAAATGACAAAATTCCAACAACGAATGTTTTTGTGCACAAGACTGCATATTTTTTGGCTACATTAATATGAGGTGGTCATCGTTCTTGAACACCATCACACATGCAGACTGATCCTCAGGGTGGAACAGGTGGCCTCCCTTCAGTATCAGAATGGTTGTTTTTCTACATTCACAGTTGTTAGATATTGGTGCTCATTTTTTTTATATGTATACCAAATATTGCAGTATCCACACATTTTTATAGCAGCCAATTAAAAAGGTTTTCTATAAGGCAGATTATCTTGCGCCATGGCTTTACAGTGCTGTGAGCAATCGTGGCTATGTTTTCTAACACTGTACAGATGTGCATATTTGCAATTCCTTTGTTAATGGCAGATGTATAAAGGTTCTGCTGACTTGAAGAAAATTTTTAACTGAATGAAAATTGTGCTGTGTTAAATGGTAAGTCCTACCAAATCCAGAAATTTCAGTGAATGTTTATTCCACTAGCAGTCATGGACTGTATGTTTATGTGCAGTATTCTGTTTGATGCAGCGTGATCCGGTTATCAGACATGATCCAGTTATGAGAGGTTTTAGAATTCCAGTATATTCATGTCACTGTTGCATAACACAGACATGTTATAAAGGCAAAACTGAAACTTCATCAGGTTTGGGAGTGGGAAGGTGTGATTAGGAATAATGAAGTGGTCTGGTTGATATCTGACAAAATTAGTGGGATATTGTACAGTATATGAAAAAAAGGGTTTTGCATTTGCAGACGAAGTGAAGCATTCTTGTATCTAGTAATAATGCATTAGTTTTTGCCCTGCAGATTGCTCTGCCTGTGAAGCCTCCATGGTACGCTTTGTTTGGTGTTGACTTGGAGTCCATTGAAACCATCTGCAAGATGATACTGCACTTGTACAGTCGCCCCAAGGTAAGTTGTTAATCATGAAGGAGGCATGTAAATATTTGTTCCTCCAACAGATTCGGTGATGGTAATTGTCTTAACGTTCAGATGGCATAGTCATGCATTCTTTCATCTCGTGAAATGTATTTGTATGTTTTGAATATGAAATGTATTTGTGAATGCATTTGGTTCGTATAATGACCCACTGGGGGGGCTGGAGGCTCTTTTTTCCAATGTCACTGTGCATCCTGTGCCAGTTTGTTCCCTGTGTCCTTAGCGCTCGCTTTGCATGTTTTTTTATTTCTGTTATTTATTTTCATCCTCTGTTCTGTGTTTGTGCACCATTCATCATTCTAAAGAGTCATGACACTTTTCTCATTCAAAGTTTGTAATGCGCAAACTGTTCTTGTTGCATTCAGATGACAGGAGTAGTGACAATTGAAGTTCAGCCCAGACAGTGTGTTGTAAATCATGTACAAAACTGGGGCAATAAACACCAAGGTAGCACACATCAATATGTCTCTTTCACAGTGCAGAGGCCCGTATACTTATGAACAACGAATGAGCACTCTTCTGTTAGTCATAGCATTGATAACCAGAATACGATATAGCTAATTTTAATTCTTCTTTGACAGATATAATCAAATCCATCTGCAGTAGAAAGATAATGCAGTTGGATTGTTTACCATCGGTTACATAATTCGTCTGTTATATTTCTGGTGTCCAGAACTAGTACAGGGAGGAAAGGCTAATGGTTTTCCCAGTTCATTAATCACAATGTTTTGTGTACGATGTTGCAGCCTGACCAGGAGAGGCTGGAGAAATTGTGTGAGGAATACAGACTTCAGCAATTGGAGGAAAAGAAGCGCAAGGCCAAGGTTGGCGTGCACTCCTTGGATGGCACCCCCAACTCTGCCTCCAGGACAAGTCAGTGCTTCTCCCTTGCATTCATTCTTTTGCCCACGTGTCTTGCTCATTAATTTTTCCTTTTTAAACTTTCTAGCTATGTTGTGAATTTCAGAGGAGCATACCATATATAAAAAATGTAAAGCAGTCTGAACTTTACCCAAGTCGCACAGAGAAACCTTACGGGTATTTTTTTTTCCCTAGGACACCATGGTTTGGAAAAGATCATTAGGAAGTCCTTTTCACTGTGCTGAAGGAGAATGAGCAGTAAGCTGCATACATCCTTGTTTGAAATCATTCCACCTGTGCAAGTCCATAAAAGTAGATAAGTTATAGACATTGACCACTGTGTTCAAATTGCTCAAAAATTGTTAAAAGTGAAGTGCTCATTTCTTTGAAAACATTTTGGCCATTTTCATGGGCTATTCATCATCACAAATCCAGTGTTAACCCTCTTCAGTATGCGCTTATCTGAGCTTAGTTACACCGAAAACCATCGGCAAGATAGGTAACTCTGTAATTTGAACATGGTTTACCCAATTTAAAAATAATTTAAAAGAGAGGAAAGGAAAGAATGAAATGAAAATAATTTCAAAAATTCCTACGAAATATATTATGTTGCTATATCGTAAGTTTGAAGAATGTCACATGAGCCATTTACTCGAAGGGGGGGGGGGGGGGGAGTCTTCTTCCGAATCGTCGTTCATCATACCTGGAACCTCATCCCAGTCGAGATCTAGGTCACTCTAAGCTTCATTACCCAGCACTTTCACTAAGTCTTGTGCAGTAAATTCTACAAATCACAGTATCTCCATCAATGAATCTCATTATAGAACGGCTTATGCCGTAAATTCTACAAATCACAGTATCTCCATCACTAAATCTCATTATAGAACGGCTGAAATCAAGGTTAGCCATGGTGAAAAACAGCACTTCGACTTCAAAACTTAAAAAATTCGTAACTGGAGAACCACGGCACGCATCGACTCGTGGTTTTTTGCAGACGGTAGAAAATGGCTACAGGAAGAAGGAAATCACGTTCTCACGAGACTTCCTTTTCTACGAGAAACATGGCGGCGCCCATTGTTGCCACGTGTTTTACTGGGCGCTGGCAGGCGCTCAGCCTTTTGGCTGTGTGATTTCCAGTTGGGCGCTAGCGGGGGCGCCCGCTTGTCAAGAGAGTTAATATGAATTCCGGAAAGTGCATTGTGTGCTTCAATGTGTCGCACGGTTCTGAGAGGCCATACATTCAAATGCATGCCTTTTTCAGGTGTTCAATATTAAAAGCTGTTGTGGAAATGATGCCATCTCCCCCCCACGATCTTCATTATTTCTGTGTAAATGAAATATTTCCATGATTGTGCAGACTCTCCCAAGGTTGGTGCCAGCCCTAGTGTGATGCCCGGGAAGAAGATAAAAAACTGAAGACGACTCCCATCTGGTGGAAAATGGCAGGTGGGGTTGGTGGCCCAGGGTCTGCATCTGCTGCTTTTGGATTTGATTTTGTAAAAGTTACACATCTATGATATCACCACAAAATGAGAACAGATTGACTTGAATCGTTTCTCTGCTAGTGTATCTTCCATTTCCTGCATATTTTCTTCTGCTTGGTTTATGATTTTATCAGCTGAAAAAAAGATTAGCTTGTTCTCCTAGAACTGCAATTCTGTGCAACTGCTATCACTGTTGCCATTGATTGACAGACGGACACTTTCTGGTCCTTCAGAGTTTCCATGAAGTGCAAAACATGAATTGTGTTCAGGAATAAGCTTAGTTCAGCACACTGTCGCGTGATCTGGATATCAAACAATCTGTTGGTAGTTTTAAAAATAAAAAAGTGATCTTTAAAAATCTATCTGCATTACTTGCACATGTGAATTATTGTCAGTTTCAGTCGTACACTGGTATGCAAGATTATTGATATAATAATTGAATTTTATCTGGTACTCCCCTGACATAAAATGAGAAATACCGCGAAAAGTAAACAAGGATATGATTGTTGGTGTTGCATGCGCTCTCTCTCTCTTTCGTCCATTCTCGTCTTTATTCAGGATCATTTACTCTTTTTCCCTGGTTACACATTATAGCATGTGTAAAGGTAGTTGATTGGTGGTGACCCATTGTATTCAGGGTCATTTACTCATTCCCCTGGGGTCACAATTTACAGTATGTGGAAAGGTTGTTGATTGTTGGTGACCCATTGTTCATTCACATTCTATTGTGTTTGCAGCTCTGAGGAGAAGAATGGGCAAAAAGGGAAGCGGCGGCTGGATGACAGCGAGGGCAGTCACAGTGCAGGAAGTGGCAGTCATACCAGGTAAGCTGTCTCCGTACCCATGAAGTTAATGTAATTGTAAAACAAACAGTGATTATCATATGGGGTTGTTGAATTGTAAATCAAACAGTGATTATCTTATGGGGTTGTTGAACTCAGCGAGTGCACTTTAACATCATGGACTGTATATGTCAAATCATGAGGAAGAAGAATCCACTTTTTTTTTTGTTTTTTGTTTTTTTTTTTTTTTTTTTCAAAAAATCTCAGGTCTGACACAAGCTTTACATATACCATTACATATTCCGTGGGCGCTCATACACACACACACACACACACACACACTTTCCCCTTTTTCCTTAAAAACCACCCCCCCCCCCCCCCCCCACCACTTCAAGTTTTTCTATCATCACTGTTTAACTCTACTCGCTCCTACCACTGACTGCTTTCTTTTTCTGTGAGTAGCAGTCAGCCTTTTATTCTTACTTCTTGCCCCCTTCCTTGTGCAGTTGAGAAAGGGTCTATGACCTGAAACGTACTGTTTTAGCATTTTTGTCTTCTTAATCGACGAATTTTACCCTACGGTGAAAAAGTTTTTTTAACTTTGTGTTCTCTATACCATTGACAGATACAACATAGCATGTTCTCCAAGTATCCGTATAAAAGTCTGTTTATTTGATTCTCTTCCAGTTGTAACTAACTTAAAATATTGGTAAGACCTAAGAGGCAGTTGGATGTCTTGGGCATCGGCACAGCACAGTCATTATTTTATTATATGAGGTACACTACAAACCCCATGCAACAGAATTGTTTTATTGTATCTCATGATACCCTGGATCTACGCTGACCAACCAACGCATCTGTTATATAGAGAGGAAGTGGGGGAGGTAAGATGCAGAATGTATCCTGATGGGTATGGTTTACTCTGCTCCTATGGAACTAAAAGAATCGTCTAAATGTAAGGGTACATATAGCTGATTTGTTATCACCTGAGTTTGATTCCACTGTGAAGTGTTGCTGTCAAAGGCTCAAAAGAATAAAGAAAAATGATGGAACAACCTTCAGTCCAAGTTCACCAGCTAATGTATTCATCATTTGAAGATCAGATGTCATTACAATTGCTTTTGGGGGATGTTTACAGATCCCGTTCCTCGCGCTCTCATTCCCGTAGCCTGAGCCCGCCTGCCAAGAAGAAAAAAACGCTCCTACAGCCCAGTCCACCGTCACAAGAAGGATCGCTACGATGATTATGAAGACTACTACTACAAGGAGAAGCGCAGCCACAAACGGAAGAAGCGCGCTCGCTCACGCAGCCTGTCCCAGAGCCCCATCCCACGCTATACAACGTCTAAAGTTAGCAAAAAATACTCCAAAGAAAAGCATCGGTCTTACTCCCCCCAAGAGAAGGTGCATCGTTCTCGCAAGCATCGGAACGGACAGCGGGACCTCAGCCCTCGATATGACAAGTATCGTCGATAAGCATAGTAGTAATTAGGTAACTGGGAAAGAGCTTATACGGGTCATGTGCAGGGTGATTGCTGAGTGAGGTCTGCCTGTTGTGTTTGGACAGTTGCTAGATTGTGCAGCAACAGAGTGCACCAGAGAAAGTACAAAATCCATTGCAATGTGAAAACATTGGAGTATGAGACAGGAGTGTGTGAGTATGCTTCTGTGTCTTTATGTGCAAAAGAGAAGAGACTGCCTCACTGCCAACCTCCCCTCCCCCTTTTCTTTTTTGTAAAATTTAGTGGTGTAACAGCTGGTAATGTGTAGTTTCAGGGAATTCTTCCTGTTTCAGAAATGAAAACGTTACTTGTCTCTTGATCCAAGTGAAAACACCGAGACTTAATGGGGCTATGTCTACTGATCACAGCAGTGATCTTTGGAAAGGGACATATTCTTCCCATGATCTTTTTCCCAGCAGTATTACTAACTTTGATGTATGTAGGTTGGTTGGTAGGTGATGGGAGTCACTGTATATAGTGAATCTTGGAACTGTGTGAATGAGGCATGGTGTGTCATGAAAGAACGCGGATTACGATTGTGTGAGTAGATAGGTGTAATGAATGAGGGCTGACAGGCATCAGAATAAATAGAATGTTTTTTTTTTTTTAGCAAAGAGGTTAAGAGATATTAAGCCTGTCAGTTGTGGAAAACAGCTGGAATGGTTGTGGTGTAAACTTTATTTCTCTAACACAAAAATTAATGCATTTGCATGGTCAGTAATTTTGAGTATGCATGTATAAAAAAAAAAAAAAAAAAAAAAAATACTGAGTCCAGCTTCCAAATTGTCTTTTTCAGCCCATTCACTTTTTCCATGCCAGTGCCTGGCAAGTGGTGTCAAAGGTGGACTAACTGGACTTTTGAAAAAAAAAATATTCTAATGCCTGCAGTTTGGAGTGATCGTGGACAGAGGGAAATTTTGTCCCAGAGTTTGGGACTCCCACAATGAATTGTGTAACTGATGTGAGGCTGGTCAGTATTACTTGCATTTGGATTGTCTGTGTCAGATTGGGATCTTGATGTACATAAAGTATGGGAAGTTAACAGTTGTGCGAGGTACCTTCCATGACTAAAATGTGATTTGATTGACTGCGAGAGACATAGTTGAGATTGTGAGGTCTCTTAACTGAATGGAAGGAAGCACAAGTATTATCTGTATGGATGAGAATGAAGACCACCGTGATAATGATTGTTTCTTTTTCCACACGTTAGAGAACTGTATCATTCTTGCCTTACAGATGTCTCGAGCCCTTGTTGTCTTCGTCATAATCAGGAATGCCAGCTGTCCAGTTTTTAGAGAATTTATATGTATGTCATCTGTACAGGTTTATCCTGAGTTGTTTTTTTTTTGTTTTGTTTTTTTTTTTGTTGCTGTAATTGAGGAAAAAGTTCACAAACTCTCATTCCAGACGTTCGTTTTCAGTGGATCAAATGAAAAAAAAAAAATGGAAGAAATTTTCAGTGTTTCAAATAAGAGGTGGAGGTAGATTGTGGGATTATCCATTTGCATTCAGAAATTCAGAGCTACAGCCCTCCCTTCCACCACTTTCCCTTCAGGTTGGCATCCCTGATTCTGACAAGTCATGTGTTTGTATTTTAATTGAACTGCAGTGTCAAGCGTCTGTCAAATAGCAGGGCAGCAGAAAAAAAAAAAAGGGGGGGGGGGGGGGGGGGGGGTTGTTTTGCTGTCCCAACCTCTGTGCCACCTCAGAGGCTGTGCACCCATGCCACTCATTCCAACACTCCAGCCACAGCCCAGTTGGCCCTGCTTTGCTGGTCCGGCACTGGCAATCCATTGGCAGCAGTCAATGTCAAGTCGTCGAGAGGCAACCCACCAGAGGAGACACTGCATGGCTGTTTAGTCACTTCGGTGGTGTTCAGTGGCGCCTGGTCATGATCTAACATACACAAGACACCACCTACTAAGCCCGTACTGATGACAATAATTGCTTAGTTGCGGAGCTGTCCCTCCAGAGGGCACCACCACATTCTCCGACAGCCCCCATGGATTTGCCAATACAGTGACCCCGACGGAACTAAACCAAGGCCACAGACGTGGAGAGGACATCGAAATTGGGGTCACCATGAGAGCAGGGCATGAAGGCCACAGAATTTGAGACTGAGAAAAAGTGTTTAGGGATTAAGGTTTAGGAATTAACTCCAAAATGAACTTTGTTAGAATGAAGCACAAAGAAAATAACTGCACTAATGGCCTCGAAAATCAGCTGGGCTGGAATAAGTGTTGCTGAAAACACGAGTGACATTAAGTAAAGTTACTACTGACTTGCTGTCTTCTTTTTTCTCTTTCATAGTCTGTTTTTTCCTTCCGCACTCAGAAATTACACGGGAGAGGAGGGGAACGTGGACAATATGGATCCACTCCCCCACTGCCCTGTACCCTGGGTCTTTAAATCATGGATTGTTTATCTTTAGTTGTTTTGCTGTCAAAGTGGAACAAAACATTTAATAATAGAGTATAGAATCTAAACAGATGTTTACTGTAAGGTCTCGTGTGAGAGACGGGATGAAGGCTCCAATTAAATAAGCAGGTCAAGGGGACTGCACAGTAGCAGTCCACCTTGTGTTGGCGGGAAATCGCAGTACGGAGTTGGGTTTTTTTTTTTCTTTTTTTTTTTTTGTAAAGTCATTTTGTAGTGTCATGGAGGAGGGTAGAATGGGGTAGGGTGTTTCCTGTGTGCATTTAGCAAGTTAAATGCCCTCATAAGTTCTGAGGAAAGGTGATTGGAGGGCTGCAAGTGCCGACTCGACACCATGATCTTGGGAGGCACAGCCCCTGAATCCTATGATTACTAACATTGTTTCTTCAAACATTGGCAGCTGTGGTCTTGTACCTCCAAGTTCATAGGTTTGTCTCAAGGGTCACAAACATGTCTTTGTGTTGTACCCCTCCCCCCACATACACCCATCCCATACTCTCCCCCACTAGCATCATCATGTTTTTAATTTGAAATGAATTTATGTGTGTCTGAAGCTGAGAAACAAGATTGATGTGCTGATCTTTTTGAAGACATGTTTACAATTAAATCTTTCGACCAAGGGGCCCATGCTCTGTGTGTGTGTGTGTGTGTTTTTTTTTTCCTGTGACCGAGAGAAAGGAATGACTGACAGAATGACACACGGTGTGTAGAAGATAAGTTTGATTTATTAAAAGATAAAAACAAAGAGATTAAGGTAGAGTTAGATTCCACAAACGCTCTAGTCCACAGAGGAATTTGAACAGAAAAAACTTCATGTGGCAGTTCTTTTTGAGGATATCTGAGAATTCAACCCACATTTTTGAATATGTTGGTGAATAGGATCTTGGGGGGGAGGGAGGGGGGATGGCTTGCTCTCTGTCTTGAGGGTGAGGGGGATCATTGAAAGAAAGAACCACATGAAAAGTTACATATTGAGTGCACAGTTTCTTACATTATTGCGGGAATTCTGTATTAGATACAGAGCTTAATCTTGAGTGCGGGATTGGTACAATCCCCCGAAAATCTGTTCCTTTCCACAATTATTGAGTCTTAACGCGGGCAGACTCCTGCACATTTGCAGAACTGCCCGCCCTGTTCATTGATCATTGCGGGCGTTTGTTTGTCGTCTGCTTGAAAAACTGAAACTAGAACTGAGCAGGAGCAAATGATTTCTTAATATTTCATTGGTTGCTAGTGTAAATCAATCAACCAATCGTGTAAATCAACCAATCGGCGGCATTCATCTTCTCCATCTCAATCACCGACAAGAAGTTGCGAGAGTTTAAGGTGCCATATTGGATATTTTCCAAAATGAAGCGTGCACCCACCCTATTCGACTTTGACTTTAGTGGAAGAAAAGTGAAAAAAAAAAAAGAAAGATTCTGTGCCATGCAAGGATGGAGAAGATCATGAAGAAACCACGACTACATCCAAAAGCTCGGAGAAGCAGCCCGAAAAGAGTGCCAGTGCAAGGGAACACAGATTTCAAGACGATTGGCTGAGGAAGTGGCCCTAGATGTCTAAGCTGAAGACCAGGGGGGGGGATGTCCCCCTTTTTCGATATGAGGAGAGGACTGCCCCCCTTTCAAAAACCTAGATTAAGCTCTGTAGATATAACTGCTGTCCTAATGCTGCTGGTCTCTGTTCCTCCCCTCTATATCATAGGAGCAGCACAGAACCTAGACTGGTGCATGTGGACAGTCCTATTTAGGAAAGCTGAGATATAGTTGGGCAGATTGCTACCTGAAAAAGAAATTGTTCTGTGTATTTATATCTTATCATAATGGCACTAGTCTCTCAGTTTTCAGGCGAGACTTTTAATACCCACACGTGCACCATGCAGTCTACAGATACTGATTCATGCCTTTTGTGATTATCCTCGTGAACCAAGAGACATACTATGAACATCATGGGCTTGTAATGACAGTTTTGGAACAGTTGTGACCTCCACCGCGCTCAAACGGGCCTCTTCAAACTTCAGTCCATCCACACACACACACAATACATATTTCTTGACCAATTTCAGTTTCTCTCATAAACGATCACAGATGCCTCCAAACCACATCTAACTTCATGGTCATTGTCCAGGCAATAGCAGCCGGATTCTATCTCAATTTGATACGTAATGACTATTACAACCACACCCTCAGCCTTACGAATGTATAAGTGTTGCAGGCTTCTAGCTCAATTTTCTATTTTATATTGACCGAATAAATAACATCCCCATCCTCCACTCTCCCACCTTTTTGGACAATAAGACGGGATTCTAGTTCCAAGTTCTGTAACAACTTGTTTAATGTGCAGTGAGGAATGAATATTGTCCCCGCTTGTCCACCAACACTTCGCCCATACAAATGTTACTTGGCTCACTGGATCCAGTTTCTTACATTGCCCTAACATGAGATCTTTCAAGTTTGTAAAACGACAGTTGTATTTTAAACCCACTTCTTCAGAATATATCTTCAGAAGTAGCTAAAATGGAAAAATAGAGACAAACCCACTGTCCTGGAATATTTGCAACAGAAAAATGTGAAATGCAACAAGTTCATAAGTGACTATGACACAGAGGCCATACTTGCTTTAGTCTTTCTTCATCATAACCAAGCCGTCATCATGGACTCCACCTGAGAGGTCGTTGGTTTGATTCCCATCAGAGCCATTCATTTCTGGGATTTTCTGCCCCAACAGGTTCCTACCCAGAGTTGACTTTGCTATGGGTTCAGTTTGGAAACTTGATCGAAGTACATCCACTCAATGAATGCACTTCTAACCATGTTCTCAAATTTCCAGACAATCACTGCAGGGTGCATTTATTGCATCGGCCTGTTAATACGTTGTTATGTGAATACAAGCGTTTGAATACAAGCGTAGAGTATCGCCCTGTCAAGCAGTCTCGGGCCAGAATGGAAATCTATAGCATCGTCCTTGTCATCAATGATCAGCATTTACAAAACAAAAAAACAAAAAAAATTCATTCTGTGCCCTTTCATACCCTGCTCTCATTGTGACCTCAGATTGAACTGATTCTCCACAACTATTGCCTTATTCTGGCTAGGCCATCGTATCGGCAAATTCATGGGGACTGTCAGTGGACGGGTGTGGTGGGTGCCCTCCAGAGGGATAGCTCACTTGCACTGGCTTTGCGAGCAATTATTGTCGTCGTCAGTAGGGGGCTTAGTAGCTGGTGTCCTACGTACGCTGAATCACAAAACAGGCACCACTGAATACCACGCCGAAGTGACTTGGCAGCAGAGCTGTATCTCCTCGGTTGCGCGATGTCGTAACGACTAGACATCGCCTGCTCCTTGTGGATTGCTGTTGCCGTGCTGTGGCGGGTCGACTGTGGGGTCAGAATGAGCGGCGTGGGTACAATGCCACTGAGAAGGCACAGAAAATAGAGCAGCAAAATAAATGAATAATTCAAGAAAGAAAGATCGTTAGCTGAAAGTGGTAAAGCAAAATGTTCGAGACTAATGAAAATGATAGCGAATCCTGCCGAAAAGAAAACGGGGTCAGGGGAGAAAAAACGTCCGTCAGACGTTGAGGAAATTATGTGATAAATGCGAACGATTTTTCGCAAAAAGGACATCTGCAAGTGTGCATTCTCCTTCAGTCATGGTTGCCGTGATGATGTAAGCGCGTAACATACATGCAAGTGTGCAATATGCGTAGATGTACATAGCACCACTTCTGTAAGTTCCAGAAAATTTTCCGCTATTCTGAGTTTGCTTCCGATTTTACATCACCTATTCCTGATAGAAAAGATTCTGGGGATAGGCATGTCTGCAAATGCTCTTGTCTCGCAAATAAATTATAGAATTTTAAGGGGAAAAAAAAGAAAAAGGAATGAAAGAGAAAAAATCAGCCTTCGATCTGGATCTGCACCAAAATTGAATGCGACGCATTTTTAATCTTTCACCAGATTTCCATGAAAATCGGGCTGTGTCCTGCAGTCATAGATGCAAACAAACTTAACAGATGTGGTTGAAGATGAGCTTAAAGCAAATGATGATGAAACTTTCAGTTATTCGAGAAGTTTGTTACCGTATCGCAGTGGCGATCACTGGTCTGGGTTAACACACACACACACACACACACACACACACACAAAGGGTGAAAAAAAAAAAAAAATGTAATGCCCCATGCTACCCGATCAGTCTTTGTGGGTAAACAGCAATCAGATCGGATCATAGGCCCCCATCAGAGCATGTAGGTGCCAAAACTTTCAGAAAACTCCAGTCAACACAGACCTCGGATATTCCATTCCGGTCTAATCTTCAGAGCAAATAATCATGTGCCCCAAGCATGTGTTCCGACTGGCATTGCTCACTGTTCACCACCCTCACCCTCCCTGTTCCATGGGACCTTTTACAGCATATGTTCCACGATATAAATAAAAGAACACAAACAGAAATGAAATAAAAATACAAAAGTGTGTGTGTGTGGGGGGGGGGGGTTAAAAACTCTTAATACGTGGCCTAGGAGCTTCCCTCTGATAGCAGTAAAGTAAGTACTTCAACTGACTGTTCTGGTGGGTAGTACGGAACTACAGTGATAAAGCCTTGCCCCATACAGCCTTTCATCGATCAATTTGTGTGACGTGGAGTCAATTTATATTGCTATCAGTCGTCCGTCGAGGTTGTGTTTTCGCCTGCAGGCCAGTTTTGTCGACAAGAAGACACAAAAACAACTGGAATTATCTATTATTCTAACCAAATTTATTGAAAAGATGGATTGTTCACCAGGGACGACCCAATTAAATTTTAGTGTCGTTCGGGATAGGAAAGCAGAAAGTGAGTTACCGACAAAAAGGTTGTTGATTTTGAGTTCTGTGATAGGAAGCTGCCATTTTGATCTCCAAGATAACAGGCCGTGATTTTTTCCCCCAGGATTTAGAAAGAAAAAAGCCCCGCAATTGGTTTCTCAGCGAGTCTGATTACCATTCTCAACATAAAAGAACATACATGCTGTATTGACGATTTTTTTTTTCTTACGAGTCTGATTACCATTCTCAACATAAAAGAACATACATGCTGTATTGACGATTTTTTTTTTTTTTCTTTTCTGAACGCATTTAGTCCCCTCTGCACCAACAGACGTCAACACTCGAACATTTTGTGAACTTTTTTTTTTTTAAAGAAGATAACCGAAAAAAAAAAGAAAAAGGTAAAGGGCCTTAGCGTATCGTTAGCTGTACGTGCATTGAATTGCTAGATGTGTGTCTGGTGCACGGCATACTGGAAGGCGAAGCCCGACCCTATCATGCCGTAGCCTTTCCTTCTACATGCTGGATCAAGTTGTGTGTGTGTGTGTGTGTGTGAGAGAGAGAGAGAGAGAGAGTGTGTGTGTGTGTGTGAGAGAGAGAGAGAGAGAGTGAGTGAGTGTGTGTGTGTGTGTGTGTGTGTTTCTTTATACTTGCTAAGAGGGAGGAAAAGGGGGAGGGGAGATACAAGCCCGAAAACAATACTCAGCAGAACTTCGTATATGCTTGCAAGGTTATGAGAGAGAGAGAGAGAGAGCAAAACAAAACAAAACAAAACAAAACAAAACAATCCTTGCTGACTTCTAAGTGGCAACGCGGCGATGGTGATCTGGTTTTTCCAGTTTCAAACTGAAATGGCACGTGCATCGTGCACGGTTGAAGACCCAACCAGAACAAGGCATTTTACATGGTCAGCACGTCAGAGACGCTCTCTGTCAGCGGGCGGGAAAAGACAAGACATGCTGCGCGGTAAAAGACACAGACAGAACGTGAAATAGACGTGAAATGTCCACTCCTTGCGACTGTGAGGAATCGGCAAACTTTATGACAGGACAGTCTGGGTCGTTGTGAGCTTGTGAGAGTCAATGGTTCTAAGCTTTCCATCGGCGTTAAACTGCACTTACCAAACAAAACCCGAAATTGTTGAGGGTGATTTGGTTGTGAACGAACGGTTCGTTGTTTAACATATCCGCAGTGCCTGAAAGGCTCGGCTTAATCACTGGGCTCATTTAAAAAAAAAAAAAAAAAAAAAATTGTAGTAAGCTTGTGCGAAAGAAAAAGCCACAGAAGTCGGATTCTGGACTTCATTTGGATATGGATCGACAAGTTCTTGACCTGGTGAGTGCGATGATAAAAATATACTGTTGTGTAAACGTTAGGGACTAGGATTTAATGGCAATGTTTTTTTTGTAAGTGGTCTCGGCAGTACGACTACGACAACACTGAACAGCTGAATGTGAGATGGAAGCTAGTAATCAGTTTGTCAGTCTCGAAGGAAGATACATACAAACGAGAGAGAGAGAGAGAGGGGGGGGGGGGGGGGGGGGGACGTAGCCCATCGTGTCAGAATGATTTCCGCTGCACCCCCACCCCTCCCTCCCCCCCTTCCCTTCCCCCTTCTTCTCCATGCCGCGCCCATCTGCATAAGAAGGCAAGAAAGGACATCATTATTTGCTTTTGTTTTTTTATTTAACGTTATCTTGCCCGCGTCAACTTTCGTCTTCAAATTATTAATTTTGAGAAAGTCAACGTTTGCGAGAAATGAATAAGCCTATTATTCTCTAACTTTTGGGGTGTACACAAGAGAACAGAATTCGGTCTGGAGCGCCGCCCTGTAAGCAAGGACTGAACGCACAGGTGTCCTTTAAGGGGGAGCTGGGGGGAGCCACTTTATGCGAGGTGTCCCAGGTTTAACCAATCCAGGGCTTTGGCGCTCCGGTGTCACGTCCCAGTGACCGCTACTGTAGCCGGACTGGCCTGGATGTGGGCGTCAGTGAAAATGGGTTAAATCTTGTTATTGTTTGTTTCACAACAGGACTGCGCACACCATGTCGATAAAGATGTCAATTTAAAGCACAAAAACACACGCACGCACGCATGCGCGCGCGCGCGCATACATACACACACACACTCGCACACATTGCTGCTTTTTGTCCAGCAGGGTCTCGCTCTCTCTCTCTCTCTCTCGGTCTCTCTCTCTCTCTCTCTCTCTCTCTCTCTCTCTCTCTCTCTCTCACACACACACACACACACACACACACACACACACACAAACACACTGATCTCTCCTCAGTTTGCCCTTCCTTCTCGTGGTTCAAGAGAGATTTTATTTGCCCGTCAAATATTACAGGCAACCGACTTCATACGTTCTCTTCTATTCACTTTTGAGAGCATTATCGGTCTTTCTTAAGCGACTTTGATATGAAACGGAAAATTGTTGCACAGGAGAGGGGAGGGGAAGGAGACAAAACGAAATCTTTTATCCCCTATTAAAGCTGATTCATCGATTTATTTGATCCTTTCACCCCTTTTTTTAAGGTATCATGGTGATTTAAAAAAAAAAAAAAGGGGGGGGGGGGGGGGGGGGGGGGGGGGGGGGGGGGGGGGGGGGGGGGGGGGGGGGGGGGGGGCGCGAATTTCGGTCGGATAGAAGCTACATCTTCTTGTAGCATCAGTTCAGTTAGACAGGGAAAGGCGTCAGTCGTTGGTGAGTCATCCGCTCTTCATCTGAACTGTGGATGGAAAGAAGCTGGGCTGGTTACGGACAGGCCTAGGGGGAGAGAAGTGATCGAACCCGTATGCTTTCCACCATGATCAGGTCCAAAGTATCTTCCAGCCAGAGAACCATGCAACTACGTGTACACGCCTTCATTCAGTCCTCTGTACCTTGTGAACTAGTTTCCATCGAACACAAGGTCTGCTGTAAAAGGTGTCAGCGATCCATACCAGGCATGCTAACAGACCAATCGTACCGTTTTTTTGTGTGTGTGTGTTTTTTTTTTTTTGTCTCTTATCCCCTCCTCCTCCACCCCACTGTGACATGTATGTCTTTCTTTAACTGTTGGGTGGACATTGTTTCTTGTCATAACGGAGTTGGGTGTTCGCATCCACTCATACTTTTCACTGTAGAGATAGGCAGTAAAGACAGTGACGACTGACTTCCTTTGACTCAGCAATTGTCTGAAAAACAAAACAAAACAAAACAAAAACAAACAAAAAGGTAGTTCAGAGCTGACGTAAGGAATGAAAGTGAATAAGATACATGATTTCACGATGACGCGCCCAGAAGCTAAACACAGTTACGTCCAACGCTTTGGAGGAAATGTGGGTCCCTAGCTTTCATTTCAACAGATAGAAGCACCTTATGAATCGGGGTGGAAAAAGGGCATTTTGGCAAAGCAATGCAGTTCAGTGCGAGAGTAATGAACAACCTACATGAGTAGAAATACATTTGAGCAGCAGCAGTCCCTTCAGTCACTGTCTTTCCGTACTATGAAATATGCAGAACATATGTGGTATAGTGCCTTTTTGGAACGACGATGACGACAACAGCAACAACAGATCTGTTGCGTTTCAGTCCGGATAAACACACAGAACCATCCTTATGTGCAAGAGATACTATGAATTACGTACCAAAAGTGAAATCATATGATGAACCTTCACATCCGACCGTTAAGGCTCCACATGAGGGAAAGAACAGTCGCGGGTGACTGGTCCTTTCAAAATAATCATAACTATTTCTCTGTGTCTGACATTACTGTTGGAAACAGGCCAGACACAATACAACTCGTGGAGCTGGCAGGCCTGCGGTCTACAGCAACTCGAACAGGTTCCCTTACAGGAACACATTCCACCAGTATCACAAACCCGGCAAAGTAGCCTCACTTCCGTGCTTGTTTTGGACATGAAGGAAAAACCTGTTTTCAGTGTATGAAGGGATGCGTGCGGTTTTCTTCAATGTGGTGTTTAAGAAGGCCTGTGCTTAGAATGCTTAAAAAAAAAAAAAAAAAAAAAGTATTCGTGGTACAAAGCATATAATGAAACCTTCCAGCCTTCCTTTTAAAAAAAAAAAAAGGGAGAAGGGGGAGGGAGAGCGCCTAATAAAGCGGAAATAATATTATGTCGACGTCAGTCGGTCTTCATGAAGGTTCAGTGTAAATTGGTTCGAACCGGTAAAATACTGTTAAGAGTTAAAGCATACGGTATACCAGTACGGGTTTGACCGTACCGGTATACCGATAGTGAAGCCAGGGACAGACCACACACACACACACAAGGTGATGAATTTTAATCTCTTGGGTGCACAAAATGAAGACTAGCATTTGCACTACTCATCCGTACATGTTGATGTTCTGGTGGTATTGTTGTCACATGGGCCCATTCCTTCTCCTTCCTTCCCCGATCTTCGGGAATCGTAATCTCTGTCTGCCCGATTAACTGACCTGCTAGTGTCAGTCATCAAAGCTGCGTTTCATAGACGAGTGAGGATAAGTTTGGAGAGTTGGGAGGCCTTTTCATTATGACCAGTAACAAGAGTTTTTTTTTTCTTTTTTTTGGGGGGGGGGGGGGGGGGGGGGTGTCTGAGGGAGCTCATTCCACGGAGGCATTACCACCGTGCTGCTCAGTCTGTGCCCTGAGAGCAGTCACAGCTGGCTTCACCCATCGCAGCCCCAGTGCCTGTGATCCACAGGGAGAATCGGCATCATCAAGTCGTTAAGAGACAACGAAGCAGAAGAGACTGCACTACTGCCATCACTGGTGGTGCTCAGTGGTGTCTGTTCTGAAACAGCATATGTCGACCACCACCCACTAAGCCCCCTACTGGTGACAGTAATCTCAAAACAAGAGTTAGCTAGATAGATAATGGCTGGCTTATCTCGGGACTGGCTTGCATGATAGTCAAGGTGGTAGGTGGATGGAATTTGGGAATGGTAAGCTTAAGCTGTCTTTGGAATGAAATGTTGCCAAATTTATCAATGTACATCGCAGTGGGAGTCGACTGTGTCACTTGACCGTTTGACGGGAATGTATCACTCTTTTAAAAAGAAAGCACCAATTTAATTGAATCTTGTGTCAGATTTTTAAACCAGGTTTGTTTGAAAAAAGCCAATCAAATCAGTTCTCTGTGTTATCAGCTACATATATCCGCTTTCCCCCTTTAGTTTATGTGCTTGCAAAGTCATTGCCATAATGATGGAGAATGTTTGCCTGAACTTGTCTCCCCCCCCCTCCCCCGTTTATTGTTATAGATAAAGCAATGATGATTTGCCTTCCAGGATGAAGGAAGCTCTGTTGATGGACCACTACACCAGAGTTCTTCATACCAGACCTACCCCAGTGCACAGAGGTCCCTGAACCAGGAAGACCCCTCTGATCAACCAGGGCTACAACCAACCAACCTTCCTTTTGACAACACTGATCATGCAAAGCAGGTGGCCGTCCCAGTGAGGAATTCCCCATGGCGAGTCTTTACAGGTCTGCTGCACCTGTTCTGGAGAATATTCCGCTTCTTTGGACTCGACATCAGAATTAATCCCGCCACAGAGAGCCCTGACAGAAATGGTTCACAACCAGGCGAAGTTCTTCATGTGAAAAGTGCACAGGAACTGGGGATCAACAGAGGCACACAGACGATGTCCCTCACCAGAGACAATGCAGCGACACAGACAGAAATTGCTGACAGTGACACCACAAAATCCCCCAATGATTTGTCCATGCACAGTAACAAAATGCATCCAAACAACACAGGAAATTCCAAAGATATCATCTCGAATGGTGAAAGTAAAACTAAGAATTTGAACTCGGCCATTCCAACAGAAAGGCTACAGGAATCTGAGATGAAACACTATATTAAACCAGAATCTTCAGAGCTCACTCAAAGCAAATATTCCGAATTAAGCAAGGAGATGTCTGAGCTACAGATTGATGACAAAATGCCTCAGTCATCTGTTACAGGCTTTTCTAAACCATCTGATGAAGTAATCTTTCCAGTGGAAGATCATTTTAAAATAGAAACTCAAGAAGAATTATTAGCAGAACCAGTTAAAGATCGATCATCAACCAAAGCACATCAACATCTTCACGCATCCTCAGACAAAGATGGACAAGATGAGTCATTCCAAGGGGAGGGCAAACAAAACACGCCATCACCAGATAAAGGAACAGCAGATGGACCATCAGTGGATCAGAGTCATGGAGACAACCCAGCACCCAACGTGGATGAGAAGGGAGATGGTTCTTCAGACATCGTCCAACATCCGGCAATCATCGTAGTGGAACAAATCATAGACAAGTTGTTCCCACAAGTGCTAGAGGAGGCCATTGAGAAACATCACAACTTGCAAGCGGATGTTGACAAACAACAACCTCAACTTGAGGATTCAGTAGACAGAATACAACCATCACATGGAGAAACACCAATTTCAGAAGAACAAGAACTCGGTATGAAAGGAGATCATCCAGAATTGGGAAAAGATCAGCCATCTGCTGGTGAAAACAATCAATCACCAGAAACTGGTAATTACAAACCCAGTAATAACCAATCTAACCAAGCACAAGGACTAAGACCTCACCAGTTGGAAGGACCCATGCCAAATACAAAGCAACAGGAAATGGACAGTCCTGCACCACAGGATGAAGTAGAATCACTTACATTAGAAACAGCTGGTCAACCACAGCCAGACAGCCTAGATAAATGTCAACACGAACCTGGAAGGTCAGGTCCACATCAGCCTACATCAGGCAAAGAAAACTCACAAATCGGACCTTGTAAACCAGACTCAAATCAACCAGAAGAACCAGAGCTGGGTAGATCAGACACAAATCAAACCACACCAGAGCAACAAAATCAGCTGCAGACAGAGAAGCAAGAAACCGACCAACCAGAATCATATGAAACTAACAGAAGTCAACAAAGAACAGACAAAAATGAGATGGTATCAGGTGCAGACATTGTAAATCAGCAAGGCCCAGAAAAATCAGATGCACACAAACGCAATAAATCGGATACAAATCTAGAAAAATAAACAGGACTCAAATGAACAGGATAAACCTGACATACCTCAGCAGCAAGATCAACAAGACACAGATGAGGAAAAATAAACTAGATATTGGTCAACAAGAAGATGAACAAGAAAAAGATCAACCAGGCAAACCAGACACAACTCAACAAGATAAACCAGACATAAGCCAGCAACAACATAAACCGTACACAAATCAGCAACATATTACACCAGGCACAAATCAAGAAGGTAAACCTGGCATCAATCAGTCACATAAACCAGACGTAAATCAAGGAGATAAAGCAGACCCAAATCAACCACCTAAACCAGACACAAATCAATCAGAGAAAGCAAACGTAAATCTACAAGATAAACCAGAAATAAATCAACTTGATAAACTAGAAACAAATCAATCAAATAAACCAGACATAAACCAACAAGATAAACCAATCAGAAAATCAACCAGATAGACCTGACGTAAATCTACAAGATACACCAGACACAAATCAAACACATACAGCAGACATAAATCAACCAGACAAACTAGACACACATCAGTCTGACAAACCAGATATAAATCAGCACGATAAATCAGAACCAGACATAAATCAAGCAGGTAAGCCAAACACAGACGTATCAGACACAGAATCAGGTAATTCAGAAATGATTCAGCCAACACTAAACAAAGGTGATACACAACCAGAAGCAGACAAGACTTCCCCAGAGGATCAATCAAAGCCATGTGCACCAGACACAGGGACGCTTGAATCTGACACACCAGAAGCAAGTCACATAGATTTAGATAAACCAGAAGCAGCTACCATAGAAACAGATACATCAAAAACAGGTGGTCAAACTTGGATCAACAAGGTACATATCAACCAAAATCAGATAAACCAGAAACGCAAGAGCCAAGTGTGCCAGACTCGGACAAAACAGACACAAGTTCATTTAAACTGAAGGTAGCAAAAAAAGGATGAGCCAGACACAAATCAAGAGCAGTGTGAGCCAGAAATAAAACAGTCAGGTTCAGATAAACCTGCTTCAGCCACATCAGAATCAGATAAACAAGAAAAAGAGTCAACAGGTTCAGAAAAACTTGATACAAAAGAATCCGAATCGAATATACCAAAAACAACTTGGTCAAATCTGGATAATCAAGACATGACTCATTCAAAATCAGATCAACCAAAAGCAAAAGAATCGGACTTGGATAAACCAGACGGAAGCTCAATCAAATGTGACACAACAGAAAAGGACAAATCAGATTCAACCAAAGAGTCACATAAACAGAATTAATTAGGTCTGACAGGGATAAGTCAGCTTCAGATCAATCAGAATCAAAGAAATCAGATATCAGCTGGTCAGATCTGGATAAACTGAAAACTAATCAAGTGCAGGATAAAGCAGAAATTAATCAGGTAGACTCCGATAAGCAGAATACAAGTCCATTAGAATTTGAAAAAACTAGATATAAGTAAATTGGAATCTCATCAATCAAAAATGGAGCAGCAGCCAGACTTCCATAAACCAAAAACAGATCAGCAAGAATATGATATTCCAAAAATACATCTGACAGAGTCAGATAAGCAAGAAACAGGTCTACCAAAATCTGATAAACCAGAAATGGAACAACCAGGCTCTAATAAACCAGTAACAAGTCAGACAGATTCAGAGAAATCAGGCAGAATTCAGATGGCATCTGAAGAATCAGGAATACGTCTGTCTGAACGTTGTAAACCAGAAATGAAACATTTAGTCCCTGATGCATCAGAACAAGTCAGGCAGAATCAAATCAAACAGAAACAGATAAACCAGAAACAGTCTGTCTGCCTCAGTCTGGTAAACAACAAATGAAGCAATCAGGCTCTGATAAACCAGAAACAAGTGAGCATCCTGACTTTGATAAACCAGAAACAAGTGAACAACCTATCTCTGAAAAACCAGAAACAAATGAGCAACCTGACTCTAACAAACCAGAAACAAGTAAGCAATCTGACTCTGAAAAAACAGAAACACATAAGCAATCTGACTCTGAAAATCCAGGAACAAGTGAGCAACCCGATTCTGATAAACCAAAAACAAGCAAGCAACCTGACTCTGATACACACCAGAAACAAGTGAGCAACCTGACTCTGAAAAACCAGAAACAAGTAAGCAACCTGAGTCTGATAAACCACAAGCAACCAACCAATCTGACTCTAATAACCAGAAACCAGTGAGCAACCTAACTCTGATAAACCAGAAACAAGTGAGCAACTTGACTCTGATAAAGCAGAAACAAGTAAGCAACCAAACTCTGGTAGACCAGAAACAAGTGAGCAACCTGACTCTGATAAACCAGAAACAAGTGAGAAATCTGACTCTAATAAACCAGAAACAAGCAAGCAGTCTGACTCGGAAAAACCAGAAACAAGTGAGAAACCGGACTCTGAAAATCCAGAAACAAGCAAGAAACCTGACTCTGAAAAAACAGAAGCAAGTGAGCAACTGGACTCTGAGAATCCAGAAACAAGTAAGCAACCTGACTCTGAAAAAACAGAAGCAAGTGAGCAACCTAACACCATAAAAACAGAAACAAATGAACAACTTGACTCTGATAAACCAGAAACACATGTGAGCAGCGTGACTCTGATAAACCAGATACAAGTAAGCAACCCGAGTCTGATAAACCAGATACAAGTAATCAACCAGGTTATGATAAACCAGAAACAAGTAACCAACCAGGGTCTGATAAACCAGAAATGAGTGAGCAACCTGACTGTCATAAACCAGAAACGAGTAAGCAACCTGACTCTGATAAACCAGAAACAAGTGAGCAACCTGACTCTGATAAACCAGAAACAAGTGAGAAACCAGACTCTGAAAATCCAGAAACAAGCAAGAAATCTGACTCTGAAAAAACAGAAGCAAGTGAGCAACCTGACTCTGAGAATCCAGAAACAAGTAAGCAACCTGACTCTCAAAAAACAGAAACAAATGAGCAACCTTACTCTGATAAACTAGCAACAAGTGAGCAACCTGACTCTGATAAACCAGATACAAGTAAGCAACCAGGCTCTGATAAACCAGAAATGAGTGAACAACCTGACTCTCATAAACCAGAAATGAGTAAGCAACCTGACTCTGATAAACCAGAAACAAGTGAGCAACCTGACTCTCATAAACCAGAAACAAGTAAGCAACCTGACTCTGATAAATTAGCAACAAGTGAGCAACCTGACTCTGATAAACCAGAAACGAGTGAGCAACTTGACTCTCATAAACCAGAATCAAGTAAGCAACCTGACTCTCATAAACCAGAAACGAGTAAGCAACCTGACTCTGATAAACCTGAAACAAGTGAGCAACCTGACTCTAATAAACCAGAAACGAGTGAACAACCTGACTCTGATAAATTAGAAACAAGTGAGCAACCTGACTCTGATAAACCAGAAACAAGTAAGCAATCTGACTCTGATAAATCAGAAACGAGTACGCAACCTGACTCTGATAAACCTGAAAACAGTGAGCAACCTGACTCTAATAAACAGAAAAACGAGTGAACAACCCGACTCTGATAAAGCAGAAACAAGTGAGCAATCCAACTCTGATAAACCAGAAACAAGTAAGCAATCTGACTCTGATAAATTAGAAACAAGTGAGCGAGCTAATTTTGAAAAAGCAGAAACAAGTGAGCAACATGACTCTGAAAAGCCAGAAGCAAGTAAGCAATGTGACTCTGATAAACCAGAATCAAGTAAGCAACCTGACTTTGATAAACCAGAAACAAGTAAGCAACCCGACTCTGAAAAACCAGAAACAAGTGAGCAACCCGACTCTGATAGACCAGAAACAAGTAAGCAACCAGGTAAGCAATCAGGCTCTGATAAACTAGAAATGAAGCAACCAGGCTCTAATAAACCAGAAAACAAGTGAGCATCCTGACTCTGGTAAACCAAAGATGAGTGCACTGGAAGTGGATGATAAATTGGAAACAGATAAACCAGAAGCAAGTCAGTCAGCAACAAATACAAACCTGTTGGAATCCACTAAACCGGACAGAATTAGAACATGTACAAGTCAATCACGCTCAGCTAAACCAAACACACGGTCATTAGAATCATGTAAATTGGGTACAAGTCTGACAGATTCAGATGAGCCCAAAACAAGTTCATCAGGAATTGATAAACCAGAAACAAAACATGCAGGTTCAGGCAACACGGTCAGCAGTCCAGAATTGGAAAAAGCAAACACAAAACCAACAGGACTAGATCAGTCAAAAAGAAGTCACATGGATTCAGATAAACCAGACTTGAGACTGTCAGAACCAAATAAACCAAAAGCAACTTGGACAAAATCAGACAAACCAGATGAACATCCGTCAGAACTAGTTCAGTCAGAAACGAAAGAGCCCGCCCCAGATAAACCTGCAACAACCCATTCAGAGTTGAATAAAGAACCAGGCTCAAGTTCTTTGGAAACGGTCAAGCCTGGAGCAAATCCGCCAGAGCTGGACGGATCAGAAACAAAATCAGACAAACCAGAACCAAGTGGGACAAATTTGAATCAAGCTGATGAATGTCCATCGGAATTGGATAAATTGCAAACAGCTGAGACAGACTCTGATGGGCAAGATGCAACTAAGTCAGTTTCCAGCAAAGAACCTAAGCAATCGGTACCCCTGAAAGAAAATCTTGCAAACCAAACAACATTGTATACAGCAGACACATGTCAACCTAAAATGGAGAAAGGTGATTCTGATGAAAATTTAGACAACAACAAACCGGCAGCAGAAGAGAAAGAAAACGGGAAAAAAAAGTAGCTGCAGAGAAGGAAACATTAGAGGCAGAAAAAGACAGTGAAGGTCTGGAGCTGAAACTGACCTTTCACACCACAGACAGGTGAAACAGAGTGAAAAAACAGATGACAAAGATTCTACAGACCCAGAGAAAATCGTAAACCAACCAGAACGTGAGGTGAAAAACATCAGCAATGAAACGAAGAGCAAAGTGTCAGCAGAACAAGGAAAGAGTGAAGAACCTAAGACTGCAGAGTCGTCAAGAAAAGGTGGAGCAGAGGAGGAGAAGGAAGAGAAAGAGGCAAAGCCTTCAAGTTCACCTTCCACAGAGACTGGGAGCGAAACAAAAGACAGTTTCCTGGGAAGCAGGGCACCCTTGAAGGACTACCACCCCAATCCTGAGTGGTTCCAACCTTGCACCTTCCCTCCCAACCACCACATAGACCCCTCTGAAACCCTGCTGAAGGGAGAGAGAGAGAGAGAGAGAGAGAGAGAGAGACACAGAGAGAGAGTGTGTGTGTGTGTGTGTGTGGCGGGGGTGTGGGGGGTGGTTACAGAGAGTTAGAAGGAAGCAGAGACTAGAGAGAAATAAAGGGAAAAAACAGAGGGAGATGCAGGTGGAAAAAAGAAAGGAGAGGTGGGGATGAGAGATGGGAGGCAGGCAGGCATAGTGAAGGAGCTATAGGGGATGAGGTAGGGGTGAGGATTATTAAAAAAAAAAAAAAAGACATTCTCAATAACTGGTTGAAATCACACACACACACAAAAAAGAAAAGTGAAAAAAGAGAAAATATTGACGTCAACTGAGCAGCATAGCTATCATATCTGATTCCATTACCCTGTCAGGTGAGATGGACAGGTTTCTTGCTAATCAGCGCAGAGGTAAATGAGTTATTAACTGTTTCACTGTGTGGGTGCATCAGCGCTGCATTATTATCAATCCCATGAGAGACTGAGTAAGGCAACAGAGAAAAGAGAACAGACAAGGATGCCATGTTGATTTTCATGCTTAGATTGTTCCAGAGAGATTCAAACACAGTAAAGTAACCGTTATCCATGTCTCTGTGTCAAATCACAGTTCAACCCTGATGAGGAGCCAAACCCCAACAGAGAATTCCTCGACCTCTTAGACTTCTGCCCCTCGCCTTCGTCACCCGGTGGCTACAGTGGCGGTTATTCCAGCGGTGATGGCGGTGCCATGGGACACCAACTAGGAATGGTTCCACTTTGTTTTCATCAGGCACTGAGGAAGGGTGTTGACGCCAGTTTGGTGAGCTGGCTGTTTGATCAACTGTGACATTATTAGCAGTTTCTGTGACTGGACTATGGCATTAAGGTTGGACTGCACGATGGCATTTAAGTTGGACTATGGCATTAAGGTTGGACTGCACTATGGCATTAAAGTTGGACTATGGCATTAAGGTTGGACTGCACTATGGCATTAAAGTTGGACTATGGCATTAAGTTGGACTATGGTATTAAGTTCGGGCAACAACAAGAGTAAACTTGAGGAACTGTGTTTAGCAAAGTTGTAAAAAATATGACAGATATCATAATTTCAATATGATTAATATCATCATTATCTTTATTTACAGAGTATTTCTATGATCATCCTTTTTTTCTTCTTCTTGATCACTGTAGTAACAGTTGTTATCAGTATTAACATTATTCACTGTTACGATTATCATGATGAATACACAGTTATAAATGGCAAAAAAACACATCTGACGTACATCTTAGTATAATGACTGTCATTGTTATTTTCATGTACAGAGTGTTTCTGTGATATTTTCACCTTGATCAGCACAGTAATAATTGTAATTATTTTTTATCACAATCATTATTATTAAAACATGATTACAAATGCTAAAGAAACAAAGTTATATGCCTGATAAAGGTTAGGCAAAAATCATCATCAAACTAGCAAATGCCATTGTTTTTGCAATTATGCTAGTCTTTGTGCTTTTGATCATAATGGCAAAAATCATCATCAAACTAGCAAATGCTGTTGTTTTTGCGATTATGCTAGTCTTTGTGCTTTTGATCATAATCATATTGAGAAACCATACTAACTGGAATCAGTCTCAACAAACGACTGTAACTCACATCACATCCTGTCAAAACATTATGTTATTATATCATAATGACATGAAGTTCTGGTTAACAGCACTGAAAAAAACATTTCTGATAACAGAAAAGGAAACTACAAAATACTGACAATGCACCATAGTTATCCATTTTTTTTTACCACCCCCCTCCTCCCTCCAAAAAAACCCAACTTCTTTTGTTAGTGCAAAGGGAAAAAATTTGACTACATCAGATCAAGAATGTTAATAACTGATTAGCTATTTGTGCACTTGTACAACGAAAGAATGTTTTGAAGGGGTATAATGTGACTTTCAGTGTGTGTTGAAATTGAATTCAATAAATGTTTTGATAAGGAATTCCAGCGTTATGCTGAATGTGAGTTCAATATTCATTGGGTCGTTCTATGAGTGCAAAGTTTACACTGTACTTTGAATTCTGGTGGGTTATGAGTGAGCTGAAGTCACATAATCAGGAATAAGGTAGTGTATTTTCTAATATATAAACCCCCCTTCCTCACCTCCTCCCCCCAACACACATGCACAGCAATATTGTCAGTTGTTTCAAGTTGTTAAGTAAAATGATAATTCAAAAGATTTGTGTATCAACACGAAATAATTTGAATGTGGTCAATTGACACTAATGAGGCATTTTTTGTTTGTTTGTTTTTTACGTATACAAATTAATGCATTCTCTATACTGTCACAACATAATTCAGGTTATGGTTTTAAGACTGTAAGATTCCATCTCGGATTCTAGAATTCTGATGAAATTTCATCACCCTGCATATTGTTGCTGCTACTGATGCAGATGGTTCTTCGCTGACACGCCGCTCTATTTCTTGCAGATCAGTTCTGAATGCATTCAGAAATTCTTAAGTCATGTCACACCAAAGTAGTTGCAGTCATCCTCCAAAATAAGAATGGTGTTTTTGAAATGTGTTTGAAAAAAACGATATGCTGCTTATAAGAAGTGAGAGGAATGAAATACAAAGTATGGGTGTGTTTAGCGTTTTCACTTTTTAGTTTCAAGTATCCTTTGACAATTTGACAACAACAAAAACATGCATATGCATGCACACATGCACACTCCAAATAATCAACAACACAAAAAAAAAAACGTGCGGTTATCTTTTTTTTTCTCAACTTTTTGTTGTTGCAAAGAATAGAAAGTGCGCATTTTTTCTCCACTTTGTTTCAGACTTTTTGTCCATTTTCTTGTTTTGTATTATGCATCATCATATGCTAAGACTTAAAATAAAGATCACTAGGGTATATTGCTGTGTGTGTGTGCATGTGTGTGTGTGTGTGTGTGTGTGTGTGTGTGTGTGTGTGTGTGTGAAGACTGACTAGAACAATGATGTTAATCTGAAAACAAACCAATTTCAATCAATTATTCAGTGCAGAATTCAACATGGATCATTAATATTGCACAAGAAACGTATGTGGGAGCTGCAGTGAAAGTTGTTGGATTAATGCTTCTGAAAGGACATGGATGATGAGATGGGGAAGGGTGGCTGGATGAAAAAAAAGAAAAAAAAAGCATAAATATGTTAAGGTATGATTTACTGGGACATGGGACAGATTTTCATGAAGAATCACCACAAATCAGAGGCTGTTACTACTTACAATGCACTGGAAGAAAAAAAAAAAAGTGTGTATTTGGAAACAGATGTCCTTCTTGTCCTTTAGCCTCCATAGGAAACATTGACCCTGTCTGCTGGTGCTAAGCCATTAGAGTTGGGTGAAAATCCATGAAGAAAGATCTTGACGAAAAAAGCAAATCCTGGATATGTTCACTTTATGGATAAGAAAATTAGTTTTTTTTCTTACTGAACACGAACACTGTGAAAGGTAAATCCACAACTGGTTCAACCCCGCCACAGATCTGCACTCTCCTGACAGTCTTTCTAGGTTTTTTTTTGTTTTTTTGTGTGTGTGTGTGTGTGTGTGTGCGTGTGTGTGTGTGTGTGTGTACTCTGTTTTTGTTTGTTTGTTGAATAAATGAAGTCCCTGACTACATCTCAACAACTTTCATCAGTCACAGACAGACATACTTCCATTTTTACAGTCAGTCGACATCTTGTCCAATATTTGAACATCTACTGTTACCACTTTCTCTGTCATAAGCCACAAACGTTACAAGCGTAGTCAGCTCCCTGTTAATGATACCTAATACAGACATCTCTGAATCTGACAGTGGCCCAGAAGTGTGAATAAATCTAAAATTCTTTTTGCTCTCCTTAATCATATAATGAAAGACGATACTCGGCCACATGACTGGGTTTTCCAAATCTTTTGATTCAGCATGCAGTGTGAGCTGTGAATGAAGCCTCCATCTTTTCTGCATTTTCAGGGACAACACTGGCAAAAGGAGTGAGGGTACAGATGACAGAACTGGGAAATCTATTTTTCTTCATCAGACCCTCTAAAAAGAAATGTTGATGGCTCTGATGACATCAGAAGTAAAAGGGTGAGACCCAACTGGGCCACAGATTTCTGATTACTGGTCTCCTGACAGATTGACATCCTCTGGTAATGGAACAATGACAACCTTGTGAAAAAAAAAATGCTCTACTATACTCCATTCTGCAGCACATAAATGTGTGTTGGTGTCTCCAATCATTTGAGATGCTCAAAAATTTTGAGCAAAAAAATCTTTCAAAGAAATTTACTGGCACTCAAACAGAAGTACACAAAGCTGGAATTTTCAATAGCCTCTTTAACTCCAATACCACATGTTCAAACTGTTCCATTCATGATTGTTTTTTACATACTTAAAATGTCACCTTTGATTGCTGAAGTAATGTTGAAAAGCAAGTACAATTTTGCATCCGATTTGTCATGAAAGAAGTGTCCTTATCCTTTTTACACACACACACACACACACACACACACACACACACACACACACACACAACACCTGCTCTTCATACATACATAGTGAGCATACACAAACACAATAAGTGCATCGAACACGCACATACCCTTCTTGCATAAAAACAGAGCATACACAAACACCTACATGTGCATCTCAAGACTTCATTCTCTTCATCAGTCACAGCAGTTTGACAACATTCAGCCAGGATCACACGTTCAAAAACATCCAACAATCATATCAACAACAGTCGTCTTCAAAAGTCCAAGTCGTCGTCAGGATCCTCGTCATCAAAATCGTCATCTTCATCAGGAATATAATGAATCATACCACCTTGCTTTTCTGATGATGATCTGAAACATAAATTCCTGAGTGTTGGTGAATGCTGAAAAGATGTCTTGTTGTTACATTTCATTTGGATTACTTGATAACAAGTCAAAAAATAACAAATCGTGGAGAGGATGAAAACAGTATCTAATAGCCAACCAAGCAAAGTACACAGCCTGAGGAACATTACATTCATATCGGCAAAAGCTGGAAACAAATGCACAAACATGTGCACACATACCACACACACATACATGCTCATACGCTCATACACACACATGCACACTAACACACTTGCACATATACACATATACATAGCATTATGTATGTGTCAACATAATCCATGTATACTTCATGCAGGGGCAGCCTCAGAGTTATCTCTCTGAGGAGCCAGTGACTTCGATTCTACCTATGGTGGAAATGAATACAGGAATGACAATCGGAAATGCTTTCAAGATTACAGTCATGACACTATGAACTTTAGAGAATGAAAAAAAAGGTCGTATGGGGTGGGAGTGGAGATGGGGGACAAAAAAAAAAAAAAGAATAACAGAAAGTAAATGAACTGAACCATGTCACATCGCAATGGTCATAGCCCAGCCGACCACAGTGGCCATAAAAGGGACTAAATGAAAAAAAAATGATGATTAAAAGAAAAAAAATAAGAGAACGAAGTAAAACACAAAAAGAACTTCCAGACCTGTACATCATCAAATCATCCGTTGGGACTATTTCTCACCACAGATTGTAGTAATTTTTCATTTGATGAATGCTCTTTCTTCACACTTTGCTGATTATACTTTGTGCAGAATGTCAAGCCCAGAGGGTGTGACCAAGAAGAAATTCCAGTAAGCACAAAGTGGGAAGATTACAAGACAATAACCTATGAAAAGGTAAAAAGATGAAAACCTGATTCAGATTGATAAAAGTAAATAAATACAAAGAAAACGCTGAAGAAGAAAAAAAAAATCAGTGATATGCAGGCACTAGAAAGGGCTTGGAAAAGAAGGAATGGGACATATGAATCAGCAAGCAAACCGCTGAAGACAGGATCTATCAGTGAAAAATGTCAGACCTTAGGGACAAGTGGAATGCTGTAAAACACCTATAATGTTCTCTGCACTAGCAAACAGACAGAGATGGTATTTGAGAAAATAGGAGTATGGTTAGAGCTGTCACAGTTTTCCTAACACAAGTTGGGGGCTGCAGAAGACCCCCTCAACATGTTGTCAATGATCACATCCTGTGTATATTTCAGTGCCAGAGACCTCTAGCATAATAATTCACCAGGCTACCTACAGTGCTCCTGTGAAAGAGAGAGTAATTGGTCTCCAGCAAATATGAAGGCTGACTGGATAAAGCTGCTTAAATTCAAACCTTTTGAAAGTAAGAGCTGTACCCTCACAAGGCTTAAAAGTGAAGTGTACTGATAATGTGAATGACGACAATTTAGTGACAGGATTTCACTACACTTAGGTCGTTGGTGCTTGGTGGCAACAAAGCATCACATTTCTGATGAGTGAAAGACCACAGCATAGTCCAACAAGAGACAGAAAAAGAAAAGACACTGTGAAAAAAAAATAAAAAAAAAAAAGACACACTTCTGACAGAATGAACGACCTGATTATGACAACTCCAAAAATCTCAGGACTGTACAAGCCTTACATAAGACAACACAGCAAAAGACAAATAGAGAGAAATAAGTAGGGCAACTCTTGCTCCCATAAGAAAACCTAACTAAGGCACAGCCTTTTAAACTTGAATAAGTCAGACAAATACAAAGACAAATAATCTAATAGTGGGGGAAAACAAGCGCAGGCCAAAAGGCTATGCCAGTCTTGAATAAAAGTTACTCCGAGTTAGGTTTTCTTATGGGAGCAAGAGTTACCCTACTTGTTTATTGTTTACTGTTCCCTACCTCATTTCATTTCAATTTCAAATAAAGAGAAGTGAACATCACCACTACGGGTGACAGTAACTCACATTTGTGTATATGGAAAGATGACCTGATCCTTGGCAGCCCTCTCTTCGGTTTCAACGATAAGTTGAAGGTCAAATTCGCTGTCGGATCAACCTGTCATCAAAATAGCTTCATTTAATCACAAAAAGTCCAACCACAACATGTCGTATACGTTACACATGTTGACAACACACAAACACGCACAGTTTCTCTCTTTGTGTCATGAGATTGCAAGGGAGGGGCGTTCTGATACTTTCCAGTAACTAACTTTTCCAACTATAATTCAAAAGATGCGCTGGGAGTCTTGTTTTAGGATTACCTGTCTGTCAAAATGCACACACACACACACACACACACACACACACACTCACTCTCACACACAGTTCGGACAGAGGAGTTTCATTCTGAATTTGGGGACAAAGAGGAAACGCTTGAAACAGCTGAGGCCAGTCACAGGCCAACATTTCCCAATGGGAACAAAGAGAATGTAGAAGAATGCTAGTGGACACAGAAAAGACTCTTCTGAGATGTTCCCATCAAGACCGGGGAGTCTACCTTGTTTAACAGGATCTGTGCTTTGTCCTGGTCACAACAGATCTCTGTCCATACTGCTGCTGTGAGGTGGGTATGAAACAAAAGGAATCCTCTGACCTTCGTTAACTACTGATAGGATCCATTCATCAGGTACTGAACGAAAAGAAGAAAAAAAAAGGAAAATGGTGATGACTGGGAGGGGGGGGGGGGGGGGGGGGGGGGGGGGGGGGGGGGGGGGGGGGGGGGCGTGAGCGAGAAAGGTGAAAGGGGAAAAGTCAACCACAACTCAAAGCTTTCTAAATGTCTGTCACTTCTAAAGTGTAACACACATCAGAACTGGTTATCCAGAAAGGTTAGGTGGGTGGATGTGCAATGGTTTTACAGCCGGTGCCAAAATGAAAAAAAAAAAAATGTTGACAACCAATTTAAGAAGGTAATGAAGGTTCAACCAGAACAATCATCTTTTACAAATTTCTATACTCTACATTTTCCACATCCATATTCTCAGCTCTCTTATTCATTCAATCTAATAGTTGCAAAGTTTGCCTACACCAATCTTTCAATAATCTTTTTTTCTAAATTTTTTTAAAAAACAAATTCTCAAATGATTTGCTGGAATCCCAAAAAGACAAAGTGTGCATGAACATGGACAACAGCCAAACCTGATCATCGCTAATTTTTTCTCCTTTTTCATCTAACCTGAGGCTGGCTGGAGTTTGCCTGGACAGCATGATTCTTGGAGTGGCCAATTATATCCCTGTACATGGAGGAAGTCTGTGCTGATGTTGAACTCCTCTGTCTGCATGAACAGCATTTCACACCATTATCGAGAAGTAGTACTGAAAATAACAACGTGATTACAAAAAACACAAAAAGGACCTGGGACAGATTCCTCGGGTACTAACTGTCTCAAATCAGATTTGGAAACACAAAAATAAAGGAAATGGTTCTTTTCAATGTTAATGAAAATGGGAAAAACACACAGTGAAGTAATGCATGATCAAATGTCAATAAAACAATAGGCAATCAAATCTTCCATGTCAGCAGATGTATGTGGACCATTTCAGAGGAACATGGTGATTGATTTCATTGTAGATGCAGACCCTGACTTAGTCTAACTCCATAGTTATAAATAATATCCAAAAACAGTCATTAAGAGAGGGAATAACTGTGAATTCCAAGTTATCCACTACTTTTTCACCCTAAACTCAAACCCAAGTGTTACTATATTTTTGGCTGCAGATTATCTATGGATTTTTCCCATTCTATTCCTCGCTCACCATTAGGTTATATTCTCCTGATCTGCAGTTGATTGGACAAACTGAGAACCAACATTTGCAGGAATTAAATCTGAGACTTTCTACAGAAAGAATTATTCACACATGAGCGACACCCAAAATGAACTTCATTGATAATAGCTGAATGTTATTTTTGCTTGATCAGTCACACAATCAATATAACATACTGAAGTTGAAAAGCCTAGCCTACAAGGCATATCTGGATCTGACTCATCATAAAGGCTGCCACGCAGCAGCTCAAATCGATTGTCTGACGGGGCATATTCAGCAAGGTGAATTTTCCCAAAGCAAAAAAATTGCTGGGGTCTGAGATTATTAACAGTTAATAAGAAAAAAAAAAAACAAAAAAAAAAACAGGCATGATCTCAAAAGTAGACAACACAGAAGTTACAAGCATAAGCACGATGGATGAAGTATACACATAGTCCGCGGACATATATGACACTGTTAAAATGTTTTGAAAAACTCTTCACATCTGACGCTAAAGCTGTTTCAGTGCTGCTTAGAACAGCAGTGAAAATGGAATCTGAACAGCCAATCTTTAGTCTCCATTTTATGTATTCCTCTTTCACGTTTGCTTGCCAATTTACGTTAGTCCTAGATCAGAATAAGTAGGCTTTGCTTTAACATCTTCATTATCAGTGTTTTATTGGTTTGGGGTAGTTTTTTGTATCATTTTTGTTGGCTTTTTGTTGTTGGGTTTTTTTGTTTTGTTTTTGCTATTTTCTTGCAGCTTGTTCACTGGTTGTGGCTTAAATGTTGTTTTTTTTTTTGATGATTTTGAATTAAATGTGGAGAGAAAACAGCTTACATAAAGGTGTGGAATACAGCCTGGGACTGGCGGCAGTTGGATGTGTCCTGCATAGGCTATATCAGGACAGGCACTGCTGAACATCACTGAACTAACTCTACACAAGTGTAAGGTCTCCTCTTGTGGGTGGTGTCAAGACTGACTGACTGCATGGAGAAACTGGAATGAACAGTTCCTCTGAGAGGGCATGGGAAATATGATAGAAAAAAGAGTAAAAGATTTGCATGGAAAAATGTCATGAAAAGGGAACATCATCGTGAATACATGGTGATAAACTACACGCATGCATGCATACATTCAAACACACACACACACACACACACACACACACACACACACACACACACACACACACACACACACACACACACACACACACAAACACACACACACACACACCATACACACAAACACCCCACCTGGAAGGCAGGGCGCTGACAGGCATCTCTCCATGACGGATCAGACAGGAGTACTGGTGATGGGGAGATGACGGCGTCTGAAGCTGAATCAAGGTGTCAGGCTGCCCACGGACGATCTGACGGGTCGACTCATCATGCACATCTGTGTGGATCAGGCTGACCACCTGTTCCACCTTGTTGCCTGCACAGGTGACAGAGACACAGAACCGCTCTACAACAACCTGCAGAAATCTTTCACTCTTTCGCAACAGGCCCTGCTTATTCATCACTCCTCTTTGTTTCCATATGCCATGGGTATGCTTACAACCATTACTGATTGGTTCTTTTTGATTTAATATCTTATATCCTAATACAAGTGTAGTTGCCTATTTCTACACATCAACAGAAATTGCAAAACATGAACTTTACACTCCACACAATTTCAAAAACCTTCTAGTTAGTATCACATTTGCTGCTGGGGGGACAAACAGGACAAAAAAGCCCTGCCCGCAAATGGTTCAAGGTCACGACCATCAGCTTTACTGTCAAATGCTCCGACCATTTGACTATAGCCTCCTCCATGTTTACTTTGAAGTCATTCTTTCGATTGACTATGGTGAATTACTGCCAACATACTTTTAACATAACTCTTCTTCACTTTCAAAAACTGTTTTTTCCCCATCTACTATCACAATTGTAAACATATACAAATTCCTATATTCATTCATTCATCAGTACATATATGCATACTCACACTTTTTTTTTTTTTTGTTTTGTTCAATATCATTTTAACAGGGACACAACTGTACAGTGACAAGGTGGAGAGGAGAAAAGAAACATCGCCATCTTTAATTTTTCATGGAAAATGTTGCAAATTCGACTGATTTTCTGACAGCATTTGTCTCCAGGGCCAGCATTTCATCATCTTTGTAATGGACTCTCTACACACTCTGACGTGAGTACAGCCAAACATTAGCCACTTACTACCTTTCTTGAAATCACTCACTCATTCATTACAACTTTCACAATATCAATCGGGCCAGACCCTAGCTGTGAATTTATCACCAATCTATGTACTTGTGTTCATGTAACCGATTTTCAATTTGAGTGCATCATATGCCACATGATCCAAAACCCTGACTTCCCTCCCTCCTCTCTTCCATCCCTTCATCTCCCTCTCCCCATCCCCATCTACGCAATCTTTCCCCACCATTCAATCTTTTCCATCCACCTACGTGCATCTCTCCCTCCCCTCTTACCCCCTCCCCTCCATCATTTCTTCCCAACTTGCCTCCCATCTCTCTCTCTCCTTCTCTCCTCTCTTTCTTCTCCCTCCTTCTCTCCTCTCTTTCCCCTCCTTCTTCTCTCCACCTTTTCCTCTCAACCTGCCTCCAGCATTTTCTGATTCATTCTCCCACCTCTCTCCTTGTAGTCCATCAGGCTTCGCACCAGCTGAGGCACAGCTGTAGGTGAATGTGTGAAGATGATGGTGGACACAGAATCAATGACCACACCCACCGACACCCCTGTCCCCTGGATGACTCTTTGTGTGGCCTCGATCAGTGGACCTACAGGAAGTCGGTCTCCATATTTCTTGGGCCTGAGCAGCTCTGGGACCCGAACTCTACACAAGCATTGTTATCCATCAAAAAAAAAACAAGAATGAATGTAGTACAAAATGGGGAAAAACAACAGCAAGCAGAAGGATTTAAAGTAAACAAACAAACAAAACAAAACAAAACAATTCAACATAAAACTGGATAGATGAAACAGGAAACAAAGAAAAAAAAATGAAAGAAAGGTAAACAATGGAAGGGGGAAATACTGCAGGGGAGAAAAAAACAAAACAAAAGAAATGAAAGACTGAAAGCAGAAAAGATAAAAATCCAAGATCACTCTGAACAAGTTTTATGCAAGCCACATACACGAATTCTTTGACATACATGCATTCTTTACAGCTTTACAAAGGTAATCATGATTTTCACTTTTAATTACATTTCTATTGTTCAAACCTTTACATCATAATCAATCCATCTGTGAAATAATCCAAGACTGATATTTTCCTAGCAAGATAATACAATTTAAATGTTTCTCCACCCTCCCTTCCCATCCTCAAAATTAGCACCTACAGCACATTTAATGCTGTGTAAAGCTAGCTTTGAAAATGCAAAGACTTTCAGCATAAAAAAAGTCCAAGGAATATGGGATTCCTATTCCTTGTTTGATCTGATCAGCAAAGATCAGATTACTCTTGTATTTTCATCCCTCAAGATTCCTTTCTGAGAATGAATTTGCCCCCATCCACTGATGTATCCCAGTGAAAAGTAAAACTCTTCCTGTACTTACTTCTCTCTCACTGAAACAGGCAAGGCACTGAGGAAAAAAATGAGGGGGTCGCTCTAATGCCATCAGAACAACTTCATCGTACCTGCAAAGCAATAAATATTGCAGATCACAATCCTGAAAAAAAAAAATTTCAAAATGTATTCATGTTGGCGAGTTTTTCTGTCACAGGATGGAA
>JADBJO010000205.1:522500-530000 GCA_016801955.1 Conus betulinus
TACAATCAATTATCAGCGTAATTAGTCGCGGTTCTCCCAGGACCTATACATTTCAATGGGTCGCACATAATTTGCGCCATCGGGTGAGGAATAAGCTGCTGAACCACTTTTTATCAGGCTTACAAGACCCGCGTGGTCTGAATAGGGATAAGCACGGAAAAGCCTCTAAAAATGTTTGGGTCTTGGGCGACCCACACGCCTGCATCACCCCACTGATGATGATATACACACCAGCGCATATACGTCTACAGTATATGCTGGGGTCCCTGAGAGATTAGTCTTGTCTCAGTTGACATGTTTTGATCATTTGTGTCTGTTATTGGAAAGGCCCAGTATGAGTTTGCCACAATCTGTAAGAGTCTTCACAGTGTTGGCTTTGAGATTATTCCAATGTTTGGTTTGGTTGGTGATGTTTCTTGCTCTTCCCTAAGTCTGGATGTGTCGCCACTTCCTCTCTTGATGTTCAGATTTGAAAGATGGTCTATGGTATAGTGGCTTTGCTCTTGTTTGCTTGTTTGTTTGTTTCTTCAGATTTCTTATCACATCAGATCGGCCAAGCTGTAATCCAGTTCTTATCGTTGCCTTGACAGCCAGTATGCCTGCTCTGTCGTTTCCTTTAGCTCCTGCATATCCAGGGCAGTACATCCATATGAGTCTCTCTCCAATGGAAGGATGTGCATTAGTTCATACCAAGCAGGGCTTTCCATTCCATTCCATTCCATTCCATTCCATGGAGTCAGTCAGTATCATGGCTTGTTGAGTTTTAAACTGACCTGTGGATGAAAGCCAGTGGAATGCTTGTGTCACTGCTTCGATCTCCATTGTTAGACTTGAAGTTGTTAAACTGTGCGCGCCATTGTCTTCCTGGATAGTTGGGCCATTTTGCTTCACTGTACATCCCCAGCCTGACTTACCTTTGTACTACTAATTTACAAAATAAATGTAAAAAACCCGATCAAGGGATGTTCACTCGTGGAAAACAAAAGTCTGACTCTTGGTTTGTGACCCATGGACTGGGGAAACAGTTTCAGGGAGATTCCAGAATTACTGTGCCGCGAAAAAAAAAAAAAAAAAACAGATTACAAGACAAACACTACGTGTCTTGACGTTTTTGGTCTTCTTTGGGGCAAAATGAATAACATCGAAGACCATGGAAACGAGGGATGAAGAGACAGTCAAAGAGCGATCGCACGCAGGCCTAAGGCTGATGACACGAAATGAAATACAAACCAGTAAAAGGTGACAGTTTTAATGAAAGCTGGTCTCAGGGTGGAGTCACTAATGGCAGAAATGTAGGCACGGTTGAAGGAGGGACTGATTTGTTGCTAAATGAAAGAATAAACAAGTTACATAACGAAGACTGCGAATTTCGACCTTTTTGTTTTGCATGAAGAACATCGTTAATTGTTTGGAAGTCCATTGTTTTCATTGTCTTGAACGATATTTGTCTAGCCTGGAGAAACCCAAAAAGGACGAAACGTACAGTGTTTGTTTTGTCACTTTTCTTTTGTTTGGCCGTAGGGGTTGTAAACTGTCTGGCAGAGTTCGATGCAAAGTGAGGCGACTGCAGGCGGAAATCTATACAAATTTTGAAAAATATCTATAAGGACTCCGCCGAACAACGTGTACAAACAAATCACAAGATAAAACACGACGCGTTTTGACCTCCTAGGTCTTCTTCAGGCAAAATGAACAAAACTCAGCACAACGAAAATGAACGAGCAATCGCTTATCGTCTTCAAGTTCGGCGAAAGATGGGCGTTGAATGAAAACGAGGCCGTCGAAAAGGAGACAATGCGAGTTGAAGTAGTAATGATGATAATAGTAATACTGATAGCAATAATGATAATAATCATAATGATGATGAAAATGTTGAAAAGATAATAAAGAGAGGATTATGACAACTTTTGGTATTGATATGGCAATAGCAGTGGTGGTAGTTAGGGAGAGAGGTTTGTCTGGCGGAGGTTCACTGCGTCTAGGACACAGGTTTATGGAAAGTGGAGCCCGTTCCTCCTCGACCTTCGCCGCCTTCAGCCTTCCCAGAACTGATCAGGAACCTAATTACTGCTGGGTGGACAGAGAAGGGTTTCAGGCAAAAAAAAAAAAATCTGATTTCATCATTGTGTACTGCTCTTTATTCCGTGATGGCAGGTCATTGCAGGGTGTGCAGAACGTTGCAAAAGTTTCTGACGTGGTTGATATTCGTGTGTGTGTGTGTGTGTGTGTGTGTGTGTGTGTGTGTGTGTGTGTGTGTGTGTGTGTGTGTGTGTGTTTCACGTATGTTTGTTACTTTGTGCGAGAGTATTGTAAAACATGTGTATGCAAAAAAAAAAAAAAAAAAGGAAGAAAAAGGAAAAAAGACAGAAAAAGACACAAAAATGGCCAAAGATTATGTTCCTCCTTTCAGAAGATCACTATCGATCAGACCGTGCCCTTCTTCTTCTAAGCAACTTCTTGAAGTGGTTTCGGGTGGGATCTCACTCTCATGGATGTCACAGTGAGTTTACCAGAAGCAGTTCCTTTGAAGTCGACGGATACTGTTGTAGTCGCTGAGGCAACCATGACAATTTTGTCCGGAGTAGGTAATCCTGAGGAAATCCCGAGCAAACTATAGCGCCCAGTTCATCTCTGACCTCGTAAGCCAAATCTGTTGCTTGCTTGCCATTCTGTGCTTACTTCTCACTACAGGCACAATCTAATGTCCTGGTTGAACGCTCCATCAATACTTGTTTATTAAATTAAACAAAACACTGAGAAAAGTTGTTAAGTCGCATCCTGAACGGTGGGATCAAGACATACATGCATTTCTCTTAGCGTATAGAGAGCTTTCAAAAGAGTCAGAGGTTTTCGTCTCCTGAGTGCTGTCTGAATACAGACCCAGAGGTCCTACTGATGTAACTGCTCTTACACACACACACACACACACGCGCGCGCGCGCGCGCGCGCGCGCGCACGCACGCACGCACGCACGCACGCACGCACACACACACACACACACTGAAGACTGTGAGGACGGTAAAGCCCAGTCCCAGTACATGGCTTGAAGGACATGTTGAGAATGATCAGACCGTGTGAGCAAAGTCAAACAGGTGACGGAGAGACAGGAATTCTGCCATGACCATACAGCTGTTTCGTGCGTGCTCGCGCATTGTTATTGGTAAGCAGTTTCAGCCCACACGTTTTTAGCTGCTTTTGGTTGCTGGATGAATTGATTCGTTGTGGTGTTAATATTGCCATACGTATGAAAATGAAAGGTTTTCATATCTGTTAGCCGCAGTTTGATGTTCAGTGACGTTTGTTGCATGGAAGGGCCGGTAAAGTAATTTACGGTGAACTTTCAGTCTTCTGTCTTCGGTGTCTTTCCACATACACGCACACGCAGACACACGTTGTGACAATATTTCATTTATTTATCCATTTATTATTTATTTACTTATTCATATATTTATTCATTTATCTATTTATACACTTATTGTTTATTTATTTAGTTATTGATCCATTCATCCATTCATTCATTCATTCACGTAATCTTTCGAGTATATCTTTTGTGTGCATTCCACTCTTTTCCCTGTCTGTGTATGTTCTTGTTTACCTATCTTGGTACACCTTCCTATTATACAGAATTTCTGAGGGACAGCTCGTTACATGCCGTGACTGCAGTCATGATTTTCATTTATCGTCTCATCCGACTGGGGGGGGGGGGGGGGGGGGGGGGGGGGGGGGGGGGGGGGGGGGGGGGGGGGGGGGGGGGGGGGGGGGGGGGGGGGGGGGGGGGGGGGGGGGGGGGGGGGGGGGGGGGGGGGGGGGGGGGGGGGGGGGGGGGGGGGGGGGGGGGGGGGGGGGGGGGGCTCTCCCCAGCCAGATCCAAACCACGGAACTGATATCTTCTTCTTCTTCTGCGTACGCAGGCTGATACTCCTGCGGGCACTCCCGGTCCCTGTATAGACAGATATAAATATTAATCCCATCTGCTCGACAAAGAGTGGAGCTTTGTGTGTATGACCGTTTTCTTTTATCCTGCCATTAAGGCAGCCATACTCCATCTTCGGGGAAGGTGCATGCTATATGTAACGAGTCATCCATACCAACGGCCAAACTGGCCTTCTCTCCCGAAAGTTTGAAATGGGATTTTTTTAGGTGTGTGAAAGATGTTATGCGTGCGTTCACACACGGAACCTCAGTTTATAGTCTCATTCGAAGGACTGTACGGGAAATTGAGTCAAAACCAATGATAACTCCGAGGGGAAAATCCCCCTATACCGAAACGGCCCGGCGGAGATTCGAACCCGCAACCCTTGGATTACGAGTCAGGCGCTCTACCAACTGAGCTATTCCGGCCCCCTGATATCTTGTCATGTCCGGCACTGTCCACCACCAGACCACTCATCCACCAGTCCTGGAAGAGACATTACCACACAGTCACCTTTCACACTCTTCTTTCCTTCTCTCCCCTGATCATTGCTTTCGATCTGGGAGTCAGCTCAGTTTTTCTTCCCGTGAACGCTTCTACCCCCCCACAAGCTCCTCGTCTGCCTACCCTCTGCCAACTAACCGACCACCAACAAACTAATCGACCAGCTCCGTAGCTCCCTCATTGACGGACTTGCCGTCTTCGTTTCCTGTTCCGCCTCCTACTGATTGGTGGTTGGTTATAATGAGGTGTTCCAACATCCTGTTCCGTCTCTCGGTCTGATTGGCAGAGTACTGTTGGCGGTATTACATCCTGTTCATTGTAGCCGAGGGAAATTGATATTGAACTTTGATTAAGTATTTGATTGAGCCACCCGATAATTCGATTAAAATTCAACAATATTTCGGCTGAGTGACTTCATCATGAAATTCGAGTTCAACGATGGACGGAAGACTTGGAATTTTCTTCCCTAGATCAGCGGAGGAAAAGAAATTAGAGTGAGTCAATCAAATGATAGACAGATGGACAGACAGACAGACGGACAGATTGAAAAACAAACGTAAATGAGAACACACACACACACACACACACACACACACACACACACACACACACACACACACACACACACGGACGCACGCTCACTCACACAGCTATATATATGTAGACATACACACACTCTCTGTGGCCTCTCTTAGGCCTTTGCGGTCGACTGGGCTATAAGCAACATTGCCTTACCATCTCTCTCTCTCTCTCTCTCTCTCTCTCTCTCTCTCTCTCTCTCTCTCTCTCTCTCTCTCTCTCACGCACACACACATACGCTCGCACTAGTACTAGCACACACGCTTACACGCACACATACAGATGCATGCACCCACGCACGCACCCACACATGCGTGCGCACGTGCGCGCGCGCGTGCACACACACACACACACACACACACGCACGCACGCACGCACGCACACGCACGCACGCACGCACACACATGCACACACACACACACACACACACACACACACACACACACACACACACACACACACACACTGGGCCTTTCAAAAACGAGCGGATATCAACTCACACTAATGGACCACTGAGATGCACGCAATGTTCCCGGAATTGCCTCTTAACAACAAAGGAGACACAATTACCATTTTGTTTCTGGCAGTGTGAGACAAGAGATTTCGACTGTAAAGCAGACCAGATCTACATGTATGACAACCTTTTAGTGTCAAGCTGTCAGAAATAAGGAAGCGGACGTTGGGGCAGTTTCTTTCCTGGTTTTTTTTTTTCTTCTCTGAGAATAAGCTGGTGGCGTGTTCTGATCGACAGACTATTTGCATGTAAGTTGTTCTCTGATTCATTTGACGGAGCAGATGTTTATTGTCAGTGGATAGTTTGGATTCGCTCTGCCGCCAAAGTGTTCCTGCGTGCGCGCGCACGCGCGCGCGTAGTAGTAGTACTTTAATTTAACGTCTTTCACAAACTATGTGATATTAGACGCGCGCGCGTGTCTGTGTGTATGTGTGCGCGCGCACGCGTGTTTGTGTATTTACGTGTGCGCATGCGTGTGTGTGTGTTGTGTGTGTATGTGTGTGTGTGGGAGCGTGGACGCGTACATGTGTGTATGCACGCTTGTGCAGACGTGTGAGTGTGCGTGTGTGTGTGTGTGTGTGTGTGTGTGTGTGTGTGTGTGTGTGTGTGTGCGTGCGTGTGTGTGGCTTCCATTCATATAATGTACTTTCAAGTGTATGTTTATGCCAGCATCTCTCTCTCTCTCTCTCTCTCTCTCTCTCTCTCTCTCTCTCTCTCTCTCTCTCTCTCTCTCTCTCTTAAACTGGCGGGAAAAGAAAAGGAATAAACCATCAGAAATGATTAACGTACATCCGTCAGATCTGGGTCTGTAAGTCCAGAACGAATCAACTATTCATGCTTCATTTCAATATGACTGGATAGAATCAATCCTTATCCTGCCCTCCCTCCTTCCCTCCCTCCCCATCTCCATCTCCATTCCACCACCACCACCACCACCCTCCCCAGCTTCGTGCCCCTCCCCCTCCTCCCCCTCCGCTGCAACTTCCTCCCTTCTTTTTCTGTGCAGTGGTTCCCCCTAGCCCCTCCTTAAGGTCTATTCATGCTGTCACATACTTACCGTTTGTTGTGTTTCTATTCCAGAAATGCCTTTGGTACTCTGATTTATTCATTTATTTATGTGATGGACCGGGTGGCAAAGGTAGGGAAGAGAACGGAAAGGTTGGCGTGAAACAGTGATCCTACTCGCAGCGCCAGTATTTGTAACGTACCGGTAGAAGGATGAGGGTGGGGGGGGGGGGGGGGGGGGGGAGGGGGAGGGGGGGAGTGGGGGTAGAGACTGGTGTGGATCAGGGTGAAAGAGTAGGGAAAAGACTATGAAGCTGATGCATCCCACTTCGGCCAGGAGCACAGAGACACAGCCCTGTCGGTTGCACGTAATGTCTTTTATTTACATAAGAGAGGACGAGAAGAAAAAGACAGTGCTGCAAACGATATGCAGCCAAGAGCATGGGGGGGGGGCGTAGCACTGAACACTAACACGTCACGCATCGACACTGCGAAGGGGCGAATTACTATTTCCTGTAGACCTCATCATTGTACTGTTCCCTTTGCCCATACCCTACCCTTGAGTCCAATATATTTATTTACTTAAGTAATGTTTTTAATTACTTGTTTGTTTATTTGTGTTTTTTTTTTCCAAAACATGTTTATCCGTCTTTATTTCAATACATTTATTGACCGACTGATGTATTTGCATATTTGCACACTTACGGAAAGACGTTGGCTCTTTAAATGAACTGGAAAATTGGGGTGGTTGCGCTGTTCTATACCCTTTTTTTTTTTCCTTCTTTCCAACCTCCATTTTTTTCCACATAAGCGCCCAATCCTTTTCGTTTTCTTTGCTTTCTTTTTTTGTTTTGTTGTTGTTGTTTTTTTTTGTTAAGAAGGTGTTCCATCCTCCTATCCCCATCTCACCCCTCCCTTTTTCTTTCTTTATCAACTCTCAATCACCACGCAAATCTGTACGTTTCATTACCAATGGACAATTTTA
>JADBJO010000205.1:532500-535000 GCA_016801955.1 Conus betulinus
CGGCGGCAGTGCCGGTCCGGTAATGGACGCACTCGCTCTGGGTGTGGGCAGATCTTTGGGTCCGTGGTTTGCGTCTCACACCGAATGCATTTTTTTTTTTTCATCCCACTTAACCTCATGCTGTGTCCTCAAGCAAAACAGGACTGGAGCAGTTACACGGGGGGGGGGGGGGGGGGGGGGGGGGGGGGGGGGGGGATTCCAAGGGGAGGCCTCGGCGGGGAAGGGTGGAGGGGGTTTGGGTTGGGGGAGGGGCAGGGGGGTGGGGGGGGGAGGCTTCCTCAATGGGGAGAAAGGGAGAAACGTGACCAGACATGAAACGTCGACAAAGCCAAAATGTGCACAATAGGGGAGAGGTGGGTGGGAAGGGGGGAACTCTCCTCTCCCGTAATCTTATAAAAAAATCGGGTGTGGGGGGGGAGGCGGTGGATATCCTCTTCCATCCAAAATCTTGTTAGGATAGGGGAGGGTGGGTGGTGGGGGGGGGGGGGGGGGGGAAGTCTGTTCTTCTCTAGCAGACTATTCATGATTTTTTTTTGCCAGCCAGGCGGTTCTGTGCTCGTGTGCTTGTGCGCGCGCGCGCGCGTGTGTGTGTGTGTGTGTGTGTGTGTGTGTGTGTCTGTCTGTGTATCTGTGTGTGTCTGTGTGTCTGCTCCTAAGGGCTTCACGTGGCAAAATCATGCATTTTTTTTTTAATCAAAGCCACGGAGAGGAGGGGGACAAGCAACTCGACCAGCTTCATTCGTCCGGCCCTGGAGTGCCAGTCATTGGAATGGAATGTGTACAAAGCGGGACACATTCAGCGCAAGAAACATACAAACAAATGAAAGAAAAAAAAAAAACGCAAAACAAACAAAAACTCACACCTCTTCTTTATGGAAGTTGTCACTTGTAAAATGTGTTTTCAAGCCTGCGTTGGATGTGTGTGTGTGTGTGTGTGTGTGTGTGTGTGTGTGTGTGTGTGTGTGTGTGTGAGAGAGAGAGAGAGAGAGAGAGAGAGAGAGAGAGAGAGAGAGAGAGAGAGAGAGAGAGAGAGAGAGAGTTTGTTCCATGTACCTAGGGATAGGAAATGTGAAGACCTTTAAATGTTGATCTTTGTGTTCAACGTGGAAAGTCGAAGGAAATGAGTTTCAGTCAGAGGAAGAGCGGTGGTGTGTAGATTTGATGTCATTCAGATAGGTGGTCAGGTGCAGAAAGCAGTATAGCAGTATTTCAGTACAGTATAGGGCCTACTATAACATGATGCAATTCAATGCAGTATATGACAACACAGAACGATATACAGCAAAATAAATCCGATCCAGCAGCACACAATACAACGCAGCACGATAGAGAAACAATGCAAATATATAGTGGAGAACACGGTGCAATACAAACCCAGTTCAACATAGAGCGAGGTAATTCAATACAGTACAATATAATGCAACGCAGTACAGCACAACAAAATCCGGCACAATACAGTATACAGCACACACACAGAACTATACAATTCAATACAATACAGAACACACAATGAAGTACAATAGAGAACAGTACAAGACCGATAAACACAATATAGTACAATATAACACAAACAACGCCCGCCTTAGCTTAAGCTTGTGTCAGGCCAGTTGACATAGGCTAGAACACCAAGGCTACATCAAAATGTTGTTATGCTCTGCAAACTTATACGGGGATTGTCTTCAGTCGTGACAAGCTCGTAGCATAACATTATCAGTCTCCAAAATCCCCCAAAGTCGGAGTGTGGCTGCCCATGTGGCGGGGTAATCAGAAACGGTCACACACACGTAATGTTCTCATCCCCAGCTGATGCATTTGTACCATAGTGTTCAAGTACTTCAGCTGTTCGGATGATCCCTGGAGTCTTTTAGCCAGGGTACGACAGCAGCAGCAACAACAACAACAACAACAACACAACGCAATATAATAGTGAACAGTGCAGTACAATACAACTTTGCACAGTGCACTCGACCACCTCATACAAGTCATCTGTGCAGGTGGCGTTTGTGTCGCGTCCCTAACGCCAACTGTGGGCTTAACGTGAAACACGGGCTTGGGATCGATACATTGTGGGTTAAAGCCGTCTCTTAAATAAAACGTAGCTCCGAGATGGGTGTATATTTCACAAAACTCACAAACGTGCGCTTAAAGGTGTGTTAGGGACAGGATTTTCACATAAGGCGATTACGTACGGTCTGGTGCCACATCCTCTCTCCACAAACATTATTTTCCGCCAGCCTCGCCCCTACTCCCCACCCCCACCCCTACCCACCCCCCATCCCCCAGCTTCTCTACCACTTCCTCCCCCCTTCTACATATACACCCATCGCCTCCCCTACCCACTCTTTCGCCCATCACTCTTGCCGCCTTCACCCCTTCCACATCTCTCACTTCCATTTTGTGTGTTTGTGTGTGTGTGTGTGTGCGTGCGTGCGTGCGTGCATGCGTGTGTGGCGTGCGTGCGTGCGTGCGTGTGTGTGTGTGTGTGTGTGTGACATAACAC
>JADBJO010000205.1:540000-550000 GCA_016801955.1 Conus betulinus
AGTCTTATCGTGTGCTTATCAAAGTGTTTCTTTCTCAAGTCAGCCTATCACACAGTATGGCACTGAAGTATGGAGCTTAGAAAGTGCAGGATTACAGTGTGAGAAAGCCCACCTATTGTCCTGAAGAAATGTCAAGATGTATCTATACAGACGCTAAACAATATAATTCAAAGCGAGACATGTAGATATCCCATACATCTAAATTCTCTTATCAGGTTTACAAGTTTGGGGTTAAAGTTTATGGATTGTTGATTATCAAAAAGATTGGCTGTAAGATGTTATATCACTTAGATATAAGAGGCAAGGTAAAGCGGGTGACAAAAAAGGGTGAGATTATAATGAATTACATTTGGGATATGCATAGGGTTTACCGAGAGTTGGAAACAAGATCGCATCTTTAAGACGCTTCATGCCAAGCTTATTGACTAAAGAGACAAGGTTGGAATGCTCACATTTAAGATAGAAGTAGATCTGATCTGTATAGACAGTCCAGTCCATTACATTGCCTTCAATCCTACATATCTACGAAAAAGTCATTTGAAGTACATAATCACAAGATTCTAATTTGAGTTGCCTGATATTCACGTTCATCCGCATCTTTATCAGAAACGACCGAGTGCACGGAAATTGAACGTATTTCTCCATTGAATAAACACGCTCGTAAAAGTGTTTTCTGCTTTCTTGCCATGAATGCACACGGAGACCACCAAAATACCATACACAATTCCGTATTTAGATTTATTTCGTTTGTGACCTCTGCTCGCGAAGATGTGATAAACAATTTGACATCTATTTATGTACGGCATTTCAACTTTGGTCCATTAGCTTGCAGGGCCTACCTGATTGATATCATTCTCCTTTCCTTAGTTCTGAATGTACGATTTTGTTTTACCCAGTGGGTGATGACGTTCTCGTTTTCGTTTATCGGACGTACGATTTCTTGCCCTTTGCGCATTGTATGTGTATACCATCTCTTCATGAGGGGCTATGGCCTTTTTAAATAAAAACTATCTATATCCGTATCCCCCCCCCCCCCCCCCCCCCCCCCCCCTCTCTCTCTCTCTCTCTCTCTCTCTCTTTCTCTCTCTCTCTCTCTCTCTCTCACGCACGCACGCACACACACACACACACACACACACACACACACACACACACACACACACACACACACACACACACCTGCACGCATGCACGCATATACACATTTTTATTTATATGTATCACCGAATCTATACCTGAATAAGCTGCTGTTCGGTTTTTTTTTTTTTTTTTCTGTCCTCGTTCTTCAGATATTTGTGTTCGTGTGCAGCAGAAGACTTTCAGGATGGTTCGGGTGTCGTCTGTTGCCGTGGTAGTTCTGCTGGTGGTTTTGATGTCTGTGAGGACACGTCAGATGCCAACTGGTATGGGAAACGAAGTGAGTGACAAACTGGCGTTCTCTCTCTCTCTCTCTCTCTCTCTCTCTCTCTCTCTCTCTCTCTCTCTCTCTCTCTCTCTCTCTCTCTCTCTCTGTGCGTGCGCTGGTGTCCAGATCATTGATTTTCTCTTGAAATTCTTTAATAAACTTTTTGATAAGGACTTTTCCCAGACAACTGGTCAGAGTCAGTTATTTTGCCTCTGTTTAAGAAAGGTAGCATAAATAACCCTAACAATTACAGGGCATTAGTTTGGTTGATATCAGCAGTAAATTGTATAGTTCAATCATTAATAAAAGATTACAGGAGTGGGCGGATTTCAATGATATTACTGGAGAACATCAAGCTGGATTCAAAAAAGGATATTCCACTATTGACCATTTGTTTACCCTTCTTGCCTTTGTTCAAAAACAGTTCTGTTCAAATCGTAAATTTTATGTTGCATTCATTGATTTTGAAAAAGCATTTGATTCTATTAATAGGCATTTTTTGTGGAGGGTACTGTTGAAAAATGGTGTAAAAAAGGAAAACTGTTTTGTAGTATTAAAGCTATGTATAAACTTGTGAAAAGTAGAGTTAGAAACGGGTCCGAATGACTGAATACATAAACTGTGCAGCTGGTGTAAGACAGGGCGATGCGTGTAGTCCTGTTTTATTTTCTTTTTTCATTAATGAGCTGGCGATTGATGTTATTAATAATGGTCTTCATGGGGCAAAATTTCCAAGGGATATCTTAGAATTGTTTATTCTGTTGTTAGCGGACGATGTTCTTTTAATGTCAGAAACAGTAGTGGGTCTACAGCGTCAACTGAACAATCTATGCAGAGCGGCAAACTCATTGGAACTTAAAGTGAATTTTGAAAAAAGTAATATAGTTGTGTTTAGAAAGGGGGGTTATCTGGCAGCTAGAGAGAGATGGATGTTCGATGGTATTGCTATGCCTGTCTCAATGTTTATAAATACTTGGGGATTTATTTCTCGACACGTTTGAGCTTTACCGTCGCTTGTAAAGACCTTGCTAGTAGAGCAAAAAATGCGTTGATAACTGTTATGAAAAGATTGAATGCATTGAATAATAATTCTCTTGATTTATTTTTAAAGATATTTGATTCTCAAATACAACCCATTTTGCTGTACGGTTCTGAAATCTGGGGGATTGGAGAAAGCGGTTGTACATTGTGAAGCAGTACATTTGTTTGCACTTAAAAGGTATTTTAGGTTTAGATAAGCGCGTCTCTAATGATTTAGTCTATGGAGAAACACACCGATACCCACTGTCCATTTGTTCAGCCGTAAGGTGTGTTAGATATTGGTTAAAGCTTTTGTACATGGATGATTTTAGGTTACCACGCAAATCGTATGATATGTAGCTAGAATTGGATGCAAGGGGAAAGAAAAACTGGGTGTCGAATGTGCGTCTGATGTTGTGTGAATATGGCTTTGGTGATGTATGGCTGAATGGGGGTGTTGGGGGGATCAGCGTTTGTTCGTGTGTTCTTTTCGTCAAAGGTTAATAGATTGTCGATGGCAGACATGGAATGATTATATTCAGACTAGTGAAAGGTATGATTTGTATAGAAACTATTCAAATGTTGGTAATATTCAATCGTATTTAAGGTTTGATCTAGATATGTATTTGAAAAAATTGATAGTTAAGTTTAGACTTGGCGTATCTGATATAAAAACTCACCAGTTAAGGTACAGGCAATGCAGAGAAAACGATTTAATTTGTCCAGTGTGCATGCAGGGAGAGGAAAATGAATTGCATTTCTTGTTTTGTTGTCCCGCTTTGGCAGACATCCGCCAGAACCTTATTCCACAAAAATATTGTAGACATCCCTGCATGTTTAGATTGTGTGTTTTACTCAGCTCCAACAGTTATGCACATATGAAGAGCTTTGGTCTCTTCTTGTGTAAAGCATTTAAGGTGAGAAAAGCATTTACCTCCTAGTTGCCATTTTCGTTGTTACTACTACTCTAATATGTTAATCTGAAGCATTTTGTTTATTTCCTGTTTTGTGTGTAAAGCTTCCCCTTCAAATGGGCCAATGGCCTTTCTGAATAAATATCTTGAGTCCCTGTGCATGCGAGCGTGCGTGTATGTGTGTGTTCAAAAATATGTACGTACTTGTCATGTCATATTCATTTTATTGTCTGTTTTCATACATGCTAATCTTGTACGTTGTAGTACATTTACATATGTTCCCCCCGCCCACCTCACTCCCTACCCCCACTCTCTGTTTCCTCTTCATTATTGTTATTCTCCTTTTTAATTTCTATTTTTTGTTTGTTAATTATTATTCTTATTTTTTGTTTTGTTTTGATTTCTCTTCTATTTTCAATTGATGTTCTTTTATGATTACATGACCGCTTTGCTTGCTTCTTTTGCTTTTTTTTTTTTTTTTTTACATTAATTGATTTCACTGCATGTTGTAGCCACTACTCAGCGCGAGGACTGGATGTAAAAAAGTGCGTCAGTGCTTATCTGTTATCCTCGTAAATAAAGAATTTTGTCTTATCTTGTCTTGTCTTGTCCTCGCAATCATTATAGTCATCAAAAATCTTCATCATCATCGGACTTGGAGGAAATAGAGTCTTGCACTTTTACAGTGATTTATTCTTTTTTTTTGTTGTTGTTGTTGTTGTCATTTTACATGACACACATGTGTTGATTATCGATTATCCACACGAAGAAAAAAATGTTCTCTCTCTCATTCCTATTGCTGTTGTTTTTGTTATATTTCAAATGTCAAAAGATATTTAAGAGAAAGATATGAGAAGGATTGTTAGTGCATTTTCATACATGAGTTGCATGTGTGTGTGTGTGTGTGTGTGTGTGTGTGTGTGTGTGTGTGTGTGTGTGTGTGTGTGTGTGTGTGTGTGTGTGAGAGAGAGAGAGAGAGAGAGGGGGGGGAGAGAGAATGAGCGAGAAAGAGACTGACAGACAGATAGAATAACATCTTACACTTTCATAGAGACCACATTGTGTAAGAGCGGGTAAGAGTCAGATTCCTATTCCGCAACGATAATACATCACCAGGTGGACAACAGAAGAGAGTTCCCCCTGTTAATTATAACAACCGCTTCTTAAACTATCTACATGAATAAAATTTTTCATGATTACTATCATGCATACACATTTTCAATCTCCAACAACAACAACAACAACAACAACAAAGATATTGCTCAAGTTCTCACGGACTCTAGTACTTTTCTTTTACAACTTGGCCTTAACTGATGCCGTTTAGAATCTCTTAAAGAAACGAAATATCCTGGTTATCGCAGACCTAACCCATAAAACAGTTTTTTATTCCTGGCTTTGGCTTCAGTGATGCCACAAAAAAATCTTCACGCTCTCCACAACCTCAGGTCGAATTGCAAATTTTGTTTGTGCCCATGTTCCTCTCAGTTTAAAAAAAAAAAAAAGAAAGAAAGAAAACGGGTGGGGGTGGGGGTGGGAGGGGGGGGGGGGGGTGAGCGGAAGTCGACTGTCCCTGGTCTAAACAGGGGGAACAGTTTCTGGAGGTTTATAATTCCTAACGAAGCCGATCTTGACCTTCACATTCAACAGGACACCTCATGTGCCATACTCTCTCTCCCCCACACACACACACACACACACACACACACACACTATGGGTCATGCGCCCTCACAACGCCTCCATATATGATGCTACTGACCAGTCTGTTCTGTGACCATTCACCACGGAGTAAGCCAGTCCTGTATTAGGCGCTCACTTTATTCAATGACGTTCATTATACGCAAGCTGCACGGTTTCGCGACTTTGTTTGGCCGGGGATGTCTCCTTGTTTGTTGTTGTGTGTGCACTGTCTTGGCATTTCTACGGGGCGCGATTTTGTGTCATAAGCTGCATTCGTTGGGAGTTATGGGCCTGTAATGATTTCGTTGTGGGAGCTAGAGTTACCCTACTTCGTCGTTCGTTGTTATTTATTGTTTATTGTTCCCTGACTCATTTAAGATTTCCTTTCAGCGCACAAGAGTTCAAACAAAACTTTAAAGCCTTCTTTCAATAGCTTGAACAAGAAATTTGCATTGTCCATTAATATACTCTTTTCATGTATTAACACATATAAAACGAACAAGAACTTACGTACAGTTCCTAATGGTGGGATTTCAACTTATTGGGGAAACACACACACACACACACACACACACACACACACACACACACACACACAACTCGTTGTAGGACTTGCTACAATTCTCTCCCTTCCTCATGAATATGCTACCTCTACGCCACAGCTCCTTTAAATTGTTGTGTTGTTTTTTAAGTTATGGTTTTTTTTTTTTGTTTTTAAATCATTTTTTTTTTGTTGTTTTTTGTTTTTAAGATATGTTTTTTGTTTTTAAGTCATGCTTTTGGTATAGATTCAGGATAGAACCAACCGCATTACATCATGTAGGTTTATCTTCCAACACGAGGCAAGCCGGAAGTCATTCGTTGATTTTCCCCGATCTTCCCATCCGAGTTCAGTATGTTTATATTTTCACATTTCAGTCGAAGTTTCATAAGCTTCAATGACTGCTGGAATCAACAAATTCGATCATTTTCATCGGCAGGGTTTAGTGTTCGCTCCAGAATGGGCCTAATGGATTTGAACTGGAAGATTCCTTCCAAACATCTTCCACGAAATATACTTTGAGAACATTGGGAAAAAATGCACAATGTTTCCAAAATGGTTTGCAACGTTAGTATGTTGTTTAAGTATCGAAAAAATCACAGAGGCCTCGCACTGCCTGTGTGATTTGAAGTTTTAGTTATTATTCAGGTGTAACGTTTTAAATCCACGAGAGGTGATATGACAGACGGAAATAACCAACCCAGGAGGTTTACAAGAAGGGAGCCTATATAGGGGGAAAAAAAACTCTAGGAGAAATTGACAGCAGAAGGTCTTTCACCTTCTCCCAAGACAAGTGGTAATTATCACTTGAGATGGGTAGACATATCAAGTTCATTACAACAAAGTTCAGATTTGGCATTTCAGAAATAGCTGTCCATCATTATAGAATCACACCGTTAATGGCAATGAGTTATTTTGTCCGTTGTGCACACAACCTCAGGAGAATGAATTACATTTTGTTCTCTGTTGCCCTGCTTTTAGGAATGTTCGGGATCAATTCATCAACATAAATGTTCTAGGCCGCCTTCCTTGTTTGAGTTGGTCTTGTTGATGTCTTCAACTTCTGCTTAAAACGTTAAAAATTTTTCTCGTTATTTCTATGTTAGGCATTTAAGCTTAGAGAAATAGCTGTTTCATGAGAATGATGACATATATCAATCATTATTATCTATTCTATAATTGGTATTCGTCTTAAACTGATCTGCTTTTTTTCCTTCTTTTTTCTTTGTTTCTTAGTTTTGTATGATATTCATTCACACCTTCATTAGGGGCCAAGGCCTATTAATGTATAAATCATCCGAATCCGAATCCCGAAAACAGCAACAATGACAACAACAAAAACAGCTAAGTGTTTCGGTCCTAAATTCCTTACACCCCAAGAGGGACAGGCCACATCCAGGTCATCACTCATAGATACCTCTCTGCTGTCAGGGTTTTTGTTTGTTGTTTTTTTCTCTCTGGTGCATTCATAATTCAAACCAGCACCCTCTGGATGGGTGGAGCGTATCCAGGCGTTGTCTTTTTTAGATATACATCTTACCAGTATCTTCACTGGGCACCGTTTCTTTCTTTAGGGAAACTTAAGCTTTATGAAATCCAAATTTTTTGTTCCTCCTCCTCGACCAGATCCAGCTGGAACTATTTTCAGCCACTTCTGCCATTGCCGGCAGAGTCCTGGTCTTCCTGTTTCCGGAAATCCTTGGCTGTTTCATGAGCTCATAGGTTGATGCGCCCACGACGCTCCTTGCTGCAACTGCTATGGCGACTGCAGGACTTTATCTTGGACGCCAGATATATTCCCTCCAGCTGTGGGTTGAATTGGCATACTTCTCAGTCTTGTAGGTGTATGCTTGCTCCATTCTGCTTTTATCATGGTGCAGCGAGTTTACTCAGAAGGATTCGCTCTGATGAACCTGAATGGAATACCATAACCGGTTTTCATGCCACTCCTCCTGTTGTCTGGATAGTTTTTTCCCATTCTGCAAGGTCTACTGTTCACTCTCGGTCATCCATCAGTCATAAGATTACGATCAGCAGCGAAATGGCTGTTTTCATGTCTTGCATTAGCGCAACTCGAAGTCGGAACATCTGACAACGAATTAGGATCTCAGCTAACTGAGCTAACTAGGCATCAATTGTGGTTTAATGCCCGTGCCGTCTTTGAAGAGGGGCTCACAACCCCTACAGACCTACAGACCCTGTCTTGAATAACTTGTCCTCAATACAGAGCCTCTGAAAGTTTGAACTGAGCACGAAGCAAAGGCACAAGAGGACGACGTTACTTAATATGATACGCGAAGGATAACAAAAAATAAATAAATAAATAAATAAATAAATAAATAAAATAAATAAATAAAAATAACGTCTTGTTGAAGACAGATTTGTCTTATCTGCCACACGATTGAAAACAAAGTGGGTTTTCAAAATGTGAATCAGAGACGGAATTTCTTTCTTTTTTTTTTTTTTTTAATTTTGTCTTTTTTAACTTATGATTAAAAATGCAGAGCGACTTCATTCGCCGTGTCTGTAGTCTCCTTCACGATGTGTAACAGCCAGCACTTGATTTCATCCGTTACCTAGCAACTGGACGTTAATATTACCGTTGACTTGAAAAAGGGGAAGGAAAGGATGGGTTTTTAAACATACTTAAACAGTGTAAAAAGCTGAAAATGACCAAGTGGCGCCCAGACTTATTCATGGGTGAAGATTTCATTGCATCGCCAGAATGACGTCTCGTCGTTGACAGCGTAATTCCATAAATAAAGAACCTTATCATTTTTTTTTTCAGGTGACAGGGCCGATTTCCTCAATCTCCTCATGAAACGCGACAGGCTGTCACGTGACATGGACCCCGAAGTGGCGCTGGCTGCAATAGATCAGGTTCTACAACTCTACCGCCAGCGCAAGATAGACAACTCCATTTCCTCGTAGCTGCAACGAACGGCATCACAGAAGAGGTAACAGGTACGGTTAGTGACTACCTGATGATGTATGTTTATGTGCGTGTGTGGTAGGGTCGTGAGTAGGGAAGCGGGTAGGAGAGGGGGGAGTGCGTGCGCGCGTGCATAGTGATAGTGGTAGCATAGCGGACCACGTGGGATTTTTTTCAGGCTGCCGCGGATATTACACAAATCAAACTTTGAATGAAGCATGTTTTCAGTTTCATGGAAACAAATGCAGCCTACATACGGCAGTAAACAATTTTATCACGTATGCGTGCAGATGTACGTGTGTGTGTGTGTGTGTGTGTGTGTGTGTGTGTGTGTGTGTGTGTGTGTGTGTGTGTGTGTGTGCGTGCGTGCCTGCGTGCGTGCGTGCCTGCGTGCCTGCGTATGTGTGTTTATGTGTGTGTATGTGTGTGTGTGTTGTTGTTGTTCTTTCAATTTAACGTCTTTTCACTTAATGTGATATTAGACAAGTGTGTGTGTGTGTGTGTGTGTGTGTGTGTGTGTGTGTGTGTGTGTGTATGCGCGCGTATGTGCGTGTGTGTGTGTGCCTCTGTGTGTGTGTTCGAGTGTGTCGTGCTGCGTGCGTGCGTGAGTGCGCGCGCGCGCGCGCGTGTGTGTGTGTGTGATGAGGAGAAACTCTAAGTAAGAATTAAACTGTAAAAAAAAAAAAGAAAAGAAAAAGAAAAAAGAAAAAGACATCAAAAGTAAAAACAAAAACAACTGTACAAAATAAGATCATGAAACAGCAATTACAGGATTGTGCCAACTGGGCTTAACATAAGAATTCGTACAAAATTTAAAAGAGACATGGTATCCTGGAATATGCACTTTGAAGCATCCTTTCTAAATTCTGACAAATCGGAATCAAAGTAGGGGCAAAAGTATAGAACGTGTGTTGTTGTACAATTATCATGGGCGCCACAAGCACATCGAATATTCTTGACATATTTTGTTCTGAATGCATTTATTTTCAACCGAAATAAATAAGGACAGGAGTTGTTTACTGTGTCTTGGATATAATCCTATATCTGTATTACGGTTTACTGGATTTACTGAGGAAGCCCTTTTTAAAAGATTACTTGCTCGAGAGTTCGTACAACAAAGTATAGAAGAGTCGGGTTTGTGTATTCGGGGAAGAACACTTTCTTTGTAGTATTCCTCAAATTTTTCAAAAGAGGCTCTTTGTAAAAGAGAATATCCTTCGTGTAAGCTCAAGGGAATATGAATAGTAGCTGTATTGTCAGAATTGTTTGCACCTGCTCGAGCAATCCTGTCAGCCCATTCATTTCCAGATAAGGAGCAATGGGAAGGAACCCAACAAAAATTAACTGTTATACCTCTTGACATGAGGTTGTGAATAAGTACTTTAATTTCAGATATGATTTCAGCACGATTTTTTGAATTTGTAGATTCTAAAGCTTGAAGAACTGACTTGGAATCTACACAGAAGAGAATACCATAAAAGTCAAATGATAAATCATTTATGTACTTTAC
>JADBJO010000205.1:555000-665000 GCA_016801955.1 Conus betulinus
ATGTTTGTTTCGTTTAGAAATCCAAACGGTGCATCAGACTTTATAAAGCTGCAAGGAAGATTTAGATAATACGGAATGTTTCTAATCATGCCTGGAATTGTAGACGTCAAAAAGTTTGTTTCACGGTGATGCTAATGTTTCATCCTTACATATTCGTCAGAACCCATTCACCCTGCGCGGCATCTTCCATCATTTTTTTCTGAATGTCTTCCAAAACCAGTCGACCATGGATGTCATGTTATGATTCGAGGCATGTTAGAAGGGGGGGGGGGGGGGGGGGGGGGGGGGGGGGGGGGGGGAGGGGGGGGGGGGGGGGGGGGGGAAGGTATGACGTAGAGCTTACAAGCTTAAAAAAATTGGAATTAAACAACACATTCACGAGAGATTCCCGAAACTGACAAGAACGACTTAAAAAAAAAGTTGATTGCGCCAATTAAATCAAAGTATTAAAAAAATCATTCATCGATTTTTTAGATGACATCAAACTGAACTGAATGGACATTTATGAAGATGATGACAAAATGTTCTCGTGCCTTTCATGTAGACTAATTTCCACCGCTCGTTAATTCTTCTGTTTGGTACTGGAGTTTTCAGTTTCTTCTTCCGTATTCACAGGGTAAGAAGGGGAAAAAACCAGTCTCCTCTTTTATCTTCATTTACATTTGGAAGAGAATGCTTTAAATCTTTGTGGATCTATTTGGGATATTTATTCTATCATTTTTTTTTTTTTAATTATAGATTTCTTACCTGACTCAGTTTTTGCTTTGAGATATGCCATGAGAACAGCAACCGTTTGAATGCATTTGCTATCAAATGATAAGAGTGGGTAAAATGACCCACGCATACTTGCTGAGGACAGTGTATCTGACTCTGTCCATCGGAAGCGGTACTTTAAGGTAGACCGGATGAAGCTGAGGTCTCACAAGTCTCAACATTTGTGGTCATTTTCATTTTTTCATTCCCTTTGCCAGACATTTCCGATGAAGGACTAAGCTTTCGCTTGAACGTCTGCGCAACTTACTTTGTCATTTGCTCTTCGTTTGCAGTATTTTTGGTCAGTTAATTAGCTATTTAAAACCTTGAGCAAGTGCTGGGACTGGTCAGGGAGGTGGTATGTTGCTGCTTGTCTTGAGTTGTGTTCCCTGAGAATAGCAGTGTTTAAAGCTTATGGCCTAGTCGACTTCACACAAATGAACTTTTGACAAATATCTTTTTTTTCAAACGCCACATACATCAAAAACAAAATGCTGGCTGTAATCTGGGGAGTATTGTATTGTGCACTTTTGTTTAATGTCCGATCTTTGTAAGTCTGGAGAAGACACGTTTGTTGAACATTCTCTTGTCTGTTTGGTAATGTTTCAAATGAGCGTTACATTGAGCTCTTTTTATGTCTAATTCTCTGTCAGATTTGTTTTTAAATAAACGCTGTTCAGCTTTTCAAAAAGCTACCTTCTCTAGCTTTCTTTAAGTACAGCATTTTGCACAATACATTTGTGTCAGGCCTGTCCTGCAAACATTTGTTTTCGTCCATACCTTCTAACCCAAGAATTCTGTGTCTAAGAATCGTAGTTTTTGTACAGTTTTCTTCAGCGTATGTCCCTCTCATTTGTTACAGTCTCATGTCAAATTGTTATCAAACTTTCAAAATAGTATCATTAAGAGCAAAAAAAAAACAACCTTTTTCTTTTACGTTGTATGAAGGTCGGATAGTTTAATATTGGGTAAATTGACTCTTCTGAGTCGGAACAAGCCGTACATGTTTTTGTAGAGAATATACAACAGATTCTGAAGATATTAAACGAGCACTTGGTTCACGCCACTGTAAGTTCATACATCAAGCAAAAGTTTCACATCACGATGCATGCAATTTCTTTTTTTTTTTTTTTTTTTTTTTTTTTTGGCTTGGTTTCCAAAACCGTCCTGGCATTTTCAGTTGGACTAACATGGAGTGACTGTAACAGTCATGACAGGATGAGAATGGATCGCTGTTGTTCTGTATGACGGGATTAACTTGTGAATGAGACATGTGTTATTACGGGATGGTATTGCCTCGTTTGAAATAGTCGCTGAACAGATGAGTGGCAGTGATATTGTGGCACTTGAAAATACTTTTTAGAGGGCATGGTTCCTTCGTCGAAGGCAGCATCACCCACAAATTATGAAACAAACTCCCACCGTGTGCCTCAGACTACATACTGGCGGATTACACTCTGGTTGCCACTTTTATAGAACCTTCACCACAGCATTACGCTTCATGTGATCATCCGATCGGTGATCCTTTTACCACTGACCAAGGCGTATTGCCAAGGACCATTCACAGTTCAGCGAAGTAGTATTACCCGATAGCAGTTTTACCCGAGCTTTCTGTTTCCTTTCCTGACCATAACCCTTTCTTCAATTGTTCTGTCGAAATCCTTCCAAACGAGTTTCCATGGCAAAGACCTCGATCCATAAACTGACCAGTTCCAATCAGTCACAGTGTTGAATTATCCAGCCAAGCCCCCAGAAATCTTTCTGTAATCTTCAACAACTGTGGAAAGTGTCCCTGTAGTGCACTCATTCATTCTAATGCTAGGACCGCAGCCACAGTTCTGACTCTGGTTTCCAGTTAGGTGAAATCTGTTCACATCTATCGAAACGGCTTTTACAGATACCAGAAGCACTCTTCCAATATATCTATTCATCTGACCTGAACTACGCAATCGTGTTACCAACTTTTATTATTATCACCGAGATCCTGACTTCACTCGTCTAATGCCACAAACAAAAGAGGAACATCCTTGAAAATTATATCTAGATGCTGATATCGAGTTTGTCCCTAGAATTTGTTGGACTTCATTCCCTTTTCCAGTGCATCTACCACCAGTGGCAACATGAAATGGACAACAGTAGGGGGCTTAACAAAATATACGTAAGGTGACCGCAAGTTCTGTGTTCACCGCCTATATCATGATGAGTTAACCAAAATTTGGCATAATTATGTCTTTAGTTCTTCTACATAATCCAACAATTATTCCCCCTCTCTCTCTCTCTCTCTCATAGATTTCTTCCGTGGATCACAAATACAGGTTCGATTTGGTTCGGTTTGGGTGGTTCGATGTTTTTCACCCACCGTGGTGCAGAGCTCCAGCATGGAAAATCATCGGCACGAGGCCAGCTAGAGACACACGCTTGTGTGTGTGTGTGTGTGTGTGTGTGTGTGTGTGCGTGTGTGTGTGTGCAAGTGTGAGTGTTTCTAGCCCCCGGCTAACGAGCTCGAATAAGAGGAGTTAAGATAAGAACCACAAGATCACATTCCATCCGTTTAATCATCCACTGACAACGTCACTCAGATCTAACTGACCACTAGCGATGTTCCTGTGCTCTCGATGAGTCTGGCTGATGCTTTGATATTTACTCCCTTTAGTGTAAGCGTCATGCATAGCCCTGTCACGCTCTTTCGGTCCATAACAACATGATGATTCCCTTCATCACCATTTGTGATTGTTAATTCGTTTGTTTAGTGAGCACAGTTCTTTCGCTCTTCACCTGAACCTGTTGCAGTCTGTTTACCCAAAACTTCAAGAAAGTAACAAAACCGTGAAGACGTAGGTGAGCCTCGTACATAGGACTCTACGTTGAAATGGGTAAAGGGTTTATTTGAACCGTGGTCCGCGACACGATGTGTGTCTTTCTTATTCTAAGGTATGGGAATTCCCTATAGGTATGGATTGATCAGAGGACGTTTATGTTTACGTTGTAGTAAAAAAAAAAAAAAAAAAAAAAAAAAAAAAAAAGTAGGGACTGGGGGTAGGGGGGATAGGATAAGTACATAATGAAAAAAAAAGTGTGTGTGTGTGTGTGTGTATGTGTGTGTGTGTGTGTGTGTGTGTGTGATTGGCTGATACAGAGATAGCGTTTCTTTGCTGTTATTGTGTGTTGATTTTTTTTTTTTTTTTTCAGATGGGGAAAACTGACGGGAAACACACGTACACCCTGCCACCTAAGAATCAACAGTCAAAGTTTGGACAATGTGAACAGTTGCGGCTTTTTCCCCTCAAGAATGGAGATAAACCGACACCCTTACCTTCGTATCTTCTTTTTTATATATAAAGAAGGATAAAAAAAAAAAAAAAAAAAAAAAAAAAAAAATTTCCCTGCCTCCCTCAGGTTTCAGTCCCATGAAGGGAAACGTAAAGCTGAACATTCACGTCCTGGCAGTGAGATCTGTATACGTAAAACATTTCAAAAAGTGGATATTAGCCCAAAAAACAAAGTCTCAGGAATTTCCTGCACTATCACTGAATAGTGTCTCATAACCTAGGGTGTGTAAAATTCAGTTGATTATTCTAGGCCTGTATAAAAAACATTCACCCGGATTCTTTTTTTTTTTTTTTTTTTTTTTTTCTTAAACCTTGGACGAAACGGAGGAGGGGTTGGGGGTTGGGGAGAGAATATTAACAGCAGTATCATCTTGTAAAACAACGGGGAAAAAATCTTTTGTGAGAGAACTGGAGGAACTTACTGCTCTGGAACTCAGAGCAAAATCAGACAGATCGTCAAAAAACAAACAAACAACCAAACAAAAGAACAACTAACCAAAACAACCAACCAGCCAAACAACCCCCCCAAACAAGCAAAGCAACAACAACAACAACAAAACTTTAGGTAGAAATAAAGGTCAAAGTTTGATAAGTCATGTTGGAAATGAAGATCGCTTGTGAAATGATATCATAAAGTAAGCGACAGACTTGGAAAAAAAAAAAAACGATGGTTCACACGAGCGAATGCGCACGTGCTAGTTCCTTGTAAAACAAACAAAAAAAAAAAATGAAATAAAATAAAATAAACATGAAAATGAAAATAAGAAAATAAAAACCTTGATCAAAACCAGACTAGCGTCTTTCTCGAGGTTAGCCGTTACCGAGTCACATACAAGCTACCTTTCACCTGCAATTGAAAGAAACGTACGTACCATCCCCCACCCCACCCCTCTCTCTCTCTCTCTCTGTGAGTGTCTCTGTCTATCTCAGGGCCAGATAAAAAAAAAAAAAAAAACCTTCTTGCTTATCTGTTAACCTTAGGAATAAAGTTTATCAATCAATCTGCCTTTGTTTGTCTGTCTGTCTCTCTCTTCTGCCTTTTTGGTACGGGCATTCATCTGTCTTTGCTCCAGAGAATCTGTACACTCCCCCCCCCCCCCTCCCCTCCCCCCCTCTTCACAGTATTTTAGGGAGTCTCTCAGGATAAAGTCTGTCCCCATGTTCCGGAGATGTTGTTCTAGTAGTTTTTCCCCTTTTCTGTTAATCTCTTTTTACTCTGTCTTCGTTGTTCTTTTAAAAACTTTTCTCATTGTTTAAAATGCAATGAACTTTTTTTTTCTTTACATTTGTGGTCCCTTCATCAACTTGTGCTCTAAAATATCTTACTGCTTTCCTTTCTCTTTTGTTAAACTCATAATCCATCTGGAGCTGGTTCCCCCCCCCCCCCCCCCCCCCCCCCCCCCCCCCCCTCTCTCTCGTTTGACTACTAACAGTAGTACGTGATTAACCACTGGCATAGGCATTGGCTGTCCTATTGCAGTGTCATTTGCTGGTGCAGCATGTTGTATGCATTATTTATTGCATTGATGTATGTGGGTGCGTGCGCGCGCGCACGTGTGTGTGTGTGTGTGTGTGTGTGTGTGTGTGTGCAATAAATTAAGCGGAATCAGTGGCTCTCCCATTCAACGTGACATAGATCTACCTGCCTTAAGGTTAACAGTAGTTCAGTTAATAGGCTACCGTTCGGATAAATCGTTGAATATAATGTGTACAAGTCTTTTTTTTTTTTTACCCTAAAGATATGTACGACCTTCGCCTCCTCCTCCTGCTCCCTCTCTCCCATCTCTCTCTCTCTCTCTCTCTCTCTCTCTCTCTCCTTTCATTTTGTTACATGCTGCCCCAGAGGGCCTTATGTTCAGTTACTGGGTTATAAAGAAATTGTAAGCACAAGTATTTTTTTTTTTATCATACTGATAGCAGTGATCACGAGTACTTACAGTACATCGAATAGTCAAAAGAACAACTTCTATTAACGTCTTTCACAGACACTGGGAAATCTGTGGATTACAGGGTCTGAGATCGTTTCCAAGGTGTTTCCTATCTGTGAATAAATTGTTGAGCAATGAAAAAGAGAACACGGGTTCGCGTATGTGCGGTGTGTGTGTGTGTGTGTGTGTGTGTGTGTGTGTGCACGCGCGCGCTTGTCCATGTGTGTGTGTGTGTGTGTGTGTGTGCACGCGCGCTTGTCCATGTGTGTGCGTGTGTGTGTGTGTGTGTGTGTGTGTGTGTGTGTGTGTGTGTGTGTATGCGAGCGCGGGTACCAGAGAGAAATCTTTTTAACTGTCGTAAGCTCACATTTCTTTTTTTCTCTATTTGTGATCCATTCACGTTACTTTGTTCTAGAAAATCGTACAACTTTTTAATTTAATTTTACTTTCAATAGTTAGCTTTTTTTTTTCCAATACAATTTGGTGACAGCAGGTAATGAGCTTATCCACCATAACCACCAATGGTAAAATCAACAGGTCTACAAATATAATTACTGTCTAATATTCTGTGCATCTTTTTCCCACATGAGACATCTCTCTCTCTCTCTTACGTGGTGACATCTCTCACGAGGTCTCGATATTCAATTGCTGGGTTGTACTGAAAATGAAACTACTAACCAAGTATTCATACAACATATGGACGTGTTTTATATTACTACCTTTCGCTGGCTGCTTTGGGGGTGCTGTTGGATTCTTTTTTGAACTCTTGGTGTGTCTCTATTTGACGTCAAGAGCACAGACACAATCAGCCGTGTCTCCCTGATGAGTCCGACCAGCGGACGAAAGGCCTAGGAGCAGGCAATACATATATAGATCTGCCTTCGAGAGGGATTGTGATGGTTCGCTCATGCAGCTGGCGAAGGGTTTTCATATTTATGATATATATTTTCCCATTTTCTTCATCTTCGACCCCTTTTTCTATTTAATTTCAAATCTTGCCAAGTCATTACTATAATGATGGAAGAATTATTAACCTGCACTTGTTTTCCCCCACTACTTAATTGTTCAACATATGGACGTCATACACAGCCTACGTAAATTTTATTTAAAAAAACAAACAAACAAAAAGGGGGGAGAACAAAAAGATTTTCTTGGCGTTTCTTCCACCAGCTATCGCGAAAATCTGCGGCTGACCGGATCTGTAATTGTTTCCAAGACATTTCCTGTCTGTGAACCAGTTACTAAGCGATGAAACACGCCGAAACACGCCGCCTGCCCACTCGTGCGCACACACGTATGTGTATGTGTGTGTGTGTGCGCGCGCGCGTGTGTACGTGTGTGCAGGCATATACGAGAGATGATGTTTTCTGTCAGAAATTCTCTTTCGGTTATGGGTTTAAGGGGAAAGGGGAGGTTGGGAGAGAGGATATGGCCAGAGGCCAGAATCCAAGTTCTCTTCCACAGCCACAATAATTGATGTGTGCAAGTATCCTACCCCTTCGATCTTACATGTATGCGTGTGCATAATCCGGAGACGGAAGATTGTGAGCGGGAAAGCTAATAAGCGATATAAGCAAATAAGTGATAATAAGCTAGTTTCTACATGCCAGTGCATACGAACACTATACCGTAAGTAAAGTCACCCAGGGCAGCTCGATGAGTTTGAAAAGCACTTCACTGCCCGACCCCCATTCATCCCCCCCCCCCCCCCCCCCCCCCTCCCCCCCCCTCCTTTCCACTGAGGGATGGCACCATTTTGGGGAAAGCCAGCTGGCACAAAGACTGGATCGCAGATGAGCCCTGAAGGCTGAAAATGTGAAAAAAGGTAAGCAATAGTTCATGCATTCCTAGATTTTTTGAGTGACGTCAAAGGGAAAATCCTTAAAAACACGTAAACTGATTGGGGGGGGGGGGGGGGGGGGGGTATTTATTTGATCTATGTGGCTCAGTTTCATGCACGTTTTGGTGCATGTTTGTATTTGAGGCGTGTGGCCCGAGTGCACGTAGATGGTTGAGTTAAACGTCATCACAGCATGGCTTTTATGGACGTGTACAGCAACGCTTCGGGTATGGCCTTATGTTGTGGGCAACGTGCATCATTGGTCAAGGAACACACTTTTCAGGAATCCTCATTCGAAGAAGGATGAGCACAATAAAAACAGAGTAAAGCCTGTGTCGACAGTATGGGTCAAGGGGTAATGCAATCAGCCGAAGTGTGTTGCCGAAAGTGATGTAGGATAAATTTAGAAGAACCATATGAGAAGAGACAAGAACAAAACAAAACGCTCACATTTCCCATTCTATTCTGGAACACAGGATCATTGGTTTGTCTGCAAACATCATGGAACTGAAAACAAAAAACAAAAGACCACCTGACCTGGGTGGATAGGGGATAAAAAAGGTCACTAATGCCAAAGAGCTGAATCATGGTATAACATTACTGCAATAGACTGTTGAATTCTTCCTCGCCTTACAATCTAAGCTTTATATATGTAACATTTTCCCTCATCTCTCCTACAATCTGTCTTATCTGCATGACCAAATTTCATGGTTAGGATCCAATATTTCATATTTTCCCTCTGACTAGGCACATTTTTTTTTCTCAGCATCAACCATTACAGACAGATAACCAGTCTTATATCACCTGCACAATACCATACAAGCGAAATAGCCTGTCTTATATAACCTGCATAATAACATACAAGCAAAACAGCCTGTCTTATTATATCACTTGCACTATACCATACAAGCGAAAATAAACTTATATCAGATCACCATTATCAGTACAGCCATAATTTTTTACCTCTGAGAGTTACATGGACACCAAAAACCAGAAAGGCAAAATGGTTCAATATTTCAAGTTATCTGCATGCTAACGATAGTAAATGTTATCAAACTGAACAAGTCAGACCTCAAATCTACAAATTTTGATTCTGAACGTAACATAGCATTGCTGAGCTGATAATGCCAATGTCATCAGTTCTGTATTTAATGAACTGGACTTTCAACTACATCATCGGTACAAAAATATGTAACACCAATTCACTTTCTGTTGGACAGGGGGTAGGGGAGGATGGATTCTTTTACCTTTAACAGTCAGTAAAGGGCACTGTCAGTTATTCAGATAAGTCTATTGAATTTAGGCTTCCTATTTTATTACACTAAAGATGCATGATTCTGGTCGAATCTTTTGGACACAATGATCAACACAACCATTTTATACAGAAATAAATATGTATAAATCAGCATGTTATCAGGTAAAGTTTAATCGAACAAATGGATTTTAACTGTGCACATAAAACGCGTTTTGACACCCTTTCCCATCTTAATGATCTTTTTCTTTAACAGCTTTCACAATAAGTCAGGAAACTTGACTTTGAATAATTGGAGTCTATACCAGCAATGGCAGCTAAAAACGGATATTTCTAAATCTCATCACTTACCCCAACTGCACAGAGGAATGAAAAATGTGTTTGCTGCATTTTCAAGGTTCTTGAATGTTTTCTGTATTAAGCCTGTTTACACAGAAATTGTTCAAAATGATGAGTTTTTGCGCCAGTCACTGATAAATCAAAGATGGTGGCTGCACACCATTGCCACTAAATACCCAGTCCCCTTGTCAACCCAAACCAAAACTTCTTAATTAAAACAACATACTATCCAATACAAGGAGTAAGCAACCATCTGCCCATAATTCCACTTTCTCAAAAGAGATGGACAAATTATGCTTTTAATAGTTTTATAATTTTAAAACTACAAATTTATGCATAGGCATGTGTGAAATGACTTGGGTCTCGCTAATGTCAGTCTGTGCATTACTTATGCCAGTACATTGCCTACACGTGTTTAAATTCTGTTGTATTATGCATAACATCATGATTTCTACATTTTGAGACATGAGATTTCTGTTAATACTCTCTGTTCAGCTATATACGCTTCTCAAATCAAATTCTTAAAAGCCATGGCAGCTTATTAACTGTTCAGCCACATTTTCATGTCTAACACTGCAAAAACACCCCATGATCGCTTCAATCTCCAACAGATGATGATGCTGTCATTTCCATTTCCTCCTCACTCTATGACCAAACAGAAGCACAGCCATGGACTCTATGACCAAATAGAAGTACTGTCATGGACCACAGCAATACTAGAGGAGAGGACGAGTAGAACTATAACTTGACATGGGACTATATTTCGCATAACAAGAAGAGTATGAGTCATGTACAGTCCTCTGTTAATTTTTTGCAGAAATGAATTGGAAGGCATATTGCCCTGATGCTTTGGAAGTTGAGATGTGCCCTTTGGTGTAGCCTTTTCATGCTGATCTTGTGGGAGATGAGAAAATGAGGTTAAAAGGTGCACAGAGAGCAGGGCCTCTCCCAATAATAATTCACCATGAAAATTTCTCCAACTGCCATGGTTTGCAAGAGTTTGACATGGTTCTGTAATTGATGCTAAACACTGCGTTAAATATACATTTTGCCTAGAAAATAGGCCATGTCAGCATGGCACACACATATCCTCTACTCCACTGCTTCTTTCATTTTGACTAGTTTAGAAAACACTATCTGCAGTCAGACATCATCATGTTTGGCAATGGCAAGAGATACAAGCACAGAACACTTTGCAGACAGCAAAAATTTGAAAGCTCTTACCTCAAGGGTACATTCAACATTGTAACTAAAAAAAATTAATACTATTTATGCTGCTCAAATTCATATTATAAACAGACAAGATGAGAAATAACTTATTTCAGTTACCTCAAGCAGTGTTCCACACCATCTAAAACTGAAGATGTATTATGCAGGCATTTCAATTCATCGATCGGATGGTCCTGGTAACACACAAGATACTTCAAATGTGTTCTGTTGACGGATGCGTTTTCAAATTTATGCATCAACATGAATTGGAAAACATACACCAACCTGTTCTGCTATTCTGATACTGCGTGCCAATTAGTTCTTACGTACCTAAACACTTTTGGCAGTAAGCAACTTCTGGCGCCTTAAATGTTTCCTTGTTAATTCCTTACCAAGTGTATAATCATTACTATGTCAATGCCGTAATGGATAACAAGTACATAAACAAGACTGACAGATATATCAGTAAATATCTCAAATTTTTTTTTTTTTTAAATTGGTGTCTGCAACCACTCGCACTTACACAGCACATGAAATAATGCACAGATATGCTTTTCGGTAGTGTGAATTTGAAAAAAAAACACCATTATGTCACAGGTTGTGGAAGTCCGTATTCCATTGTTCACAGAAGATTCTGAAAAAATAAAACAATCGCAGCAAAATCAAAAACCTTTTTCAATCTAACATTTTTGTGAATTTTTCAAAAATGTTCGTCTTCCAATTTACTTTCCAAACAATATTCAGTAATGGTCCAGGATAGCTGCTCTCCTGCCCATTTGAAAGACCTGGTATGCATCCTTTCTTGAATCCTCAAAGAAGTCAATGGGCCTGCTTTGATCAGTTTTAAGATTACCTCAGGTCACTCTTTAAAGAAACCAGAAAGACATATATATGAGAACAAAGAAACTGAATTTGAGAGTGTCATACGAAATTCGTCTCACTGGTAAATGTGAGCAGTACTGTGGATTCCAAGTGTGATAACTCAAATGGCAAACTGTATGGGTGCCAATGCCAACTACTACACAGTGCATGGCTGCTACAGAGCCAATCATTCATTTATGACATTTCCCTTTATTCATTCACTGTATTGTTTCATTGCATTTAATTTCAATTTTAAAGAGAATCTTACTCCCTCTTACTCTGTTTGTGAGGGGTGGGGGGTTGGGTCTCTTGGATGTTAAGACTTGTAGTACTGATGGCAGCTGGTGACTGGTACAGTGGAGAAGGAATATGACAACTTGCTTGCACTGTTCAACTGCCATTAATTTTCTGATTGGTTTCATTAACATCTGAAACACATAACTGGAAGAGTAAACAATAAAAAAAAAAAACCCACTGAATTATTAATGCTAGTTAGAAAGAAAAATGACTGAGAGTAAACGTCTCTTTGCATGTCTGACCCCTGGTTTTCAGTATCTGACCCCCGTTTTTTGCGCAGAGGTTTATTCCACATAGTGACTATCAAGTGATGAAGACAAGCAGAAAAACATAGTATCACTGAAACCAACAGCCAATGGACATTTTTTCCTCCTAAACCTTGACGCATCCCAAAATACCATAATTGCCATGCATAAATATTTATTGCCTTAGCTCTTCTGCACAAAATTCTCAGTTGTTTCTTTAACTTTTTTTGGTATTGTGTTATACTATCTAAATTCACATACACTGGTATGATTGACAGTTGTGAAATATGCTGCCCTTCCAGGACAGCAATCCAACAGCCAGAGACAGTCAACAAATCTGTGCTGTTGAGCAGTTCACCTTTCTCTTAAGAGGTGGCACTGAGACTGCAGACCTTTAGACTGATAGTGATATTCTATTTCAGTATTCTGATTTCCTAAAAGCTCAAAGTTTTTTTTTTTTTTTTTTCAATCATCTTGGGGTTTAACACCATCAGATAAATTTAGGCAAATACAGTGTTGTTCTTGTTGACATTATCATCTGCCTAGCTATTTCACTTCTGATTTTATTTGAGAATGGTCTTAAAAGTTCTGTTATCACCATGATGTGATTTCTTATAAACATCACTCTGGTGCTTCCTACATCAGCAAAATAAAGTAAGAAACCTGCTTTCTGTCAACTTTGATGATGCTTAATGTTCCTTATAACAATAAACAGTCTCATTTTAGAGAGAAAAGCTCTGTATTATTTATCTAATACCAGCATAACAAAATGTGTAAAAACAGCTCTTATGACAAGTCCTAGAATTTAGTATAATAAATACAGATATAAGGATGAAAATGGTTCTGCTTGGCTCACCAACAGATCCCTTCAGCTTCTCCTTTAGACCAGTAGACATTTAACCCGGTAGCTGAAGCAAGTTATGAAGAACCTGACACATGCTCAGCTCTGCCTGTTCTCAACAAAAAAAGATTTGCCTGCAAAATCATGATGTCCACTTTTCAGGGAATGGTTTTCAAAATGTTGCCCAAACCACTCTGTCTTGGAGGATGGGGGAAGAAAATGTTCTCCGTGTGTTTGAAATCAATCTTTCTTTATGTCCAGCATCTTTTGTGCTAAAACTTGTCTCCTGCTGGTCTGCTTGTCCAGTCTGCGGTGAATGTTTGTGAAGTGCTGAACTAGTTTGCTAGTTTAAAACAAAAACAACAACCACCCCCAAAACAAACAAAATCCAGTCAGAATGCCCTGATGCACTTTGGCTTCCGAAATCTGCAAATCTACTGTGTTCATGGCTGCTGCATACATCTGACTTTCATTTCAGGTAGCTCAGTCTCGCATCATCTATCAGGAAGGAAGGTAAAGCTGAACCGTCTGCTGCTACCAGAAAATAAGACAGCTGTCAAAGCTAGTCCACTGTGTCACTGGGAAGTGAACTGTCGGGTTGAAATGATGGGTCAGTTGAATCTGAGGATGTCAGACACTGTGGCAATGGCTGTGCCTGTTCTGATACTGTAGCTGATGCATCTGCAGGAGAATGAGGAGGAGATACACTGGCATGTTCTTGTGGTGCCTGTTCAGATGAGTCATTTGAAATCTTGGGTTATCTGGTGTGGAAGAACAGCAAACATCTGGAGACTGAAGTGACTGGTAACCAATGTGTGTGGATGACTGCTGTGGCCGAAATGCTGCTCGAGTGCTCACCTGAGGGCAACATATCAGACACTTCCTCATGAGATGAACCAGCAACTTCCTGGGTCAACATGTTATCACCATGGAGCGATGGATTAGCTAATGCTTGTGAAACAGAACTGTTGAATGGAGAAGACAAATTTGCTATGCCTTCCTGTGAGGACGACACCTCAGGGTGCTGAAGATGAGATGTTAAAGACTGCTGCTCTTGTGCCGATGACAAATGTCTTGATGAGGAATCCTGCGCCCTTCCCAAAGCTGAGGAATCACAGCACTCCACAGATGTGGCTTCACCGAACGCCAAAGTACTGGCTGCTTCTAATGAAGAATCGACCAGCACAGGTGATTGGCTGTCTTGTTGTCCTGGAAGTTCATGCTGCATTGAATCAGCATCTGAAGGCAAAGATGGATTCTGTGGTGAAAGATCTTGCTGTGCCTCCAGAGCAACCATTTCAGCACCTGGTTCATAAACAAAATTACTTTCCGTGGCAACAGGGTTATCACAAGGATAACCAGAATCAAGTGTGCCTGCTTCAAAAGGATCACCATCAACTGGACTATCACCAACAGTTGCAGGTTCATCACCAACAACCACACTGGGATCAGCACTGCTAGCAACAGGGCCGTCAACACTGTCATCTGCAGGTGACAAGTCAGGACTATACTGAATAATACTGACCCTGTTCTTCTGGCAGGTCACTATTCACATCCCCATTGCACAGAACTGACTCTTCTTGCCCGAACAACTCTGGTTCTGCATGATCCTGTCCCAAAACGTCCTCATTCACTTGCTCCGCCTCCTGCCAGTCCATCATCCCCTCCTCATTCTCTACGCCTCCCTCCTGGTTGCTTTCATCAGGTCTATCCTGCACAGATGACTGGTTGTGCTCTAAGTGACGAGAACTGCAGCTGGGAGAATCTGTGGATGTGCGCGACATATTCAGGCAACTGGAAGAAGCACTGCTATCTGTGGAGTTAAAAGATTCCCCCCCGTTTCCCTCTGGCTGCTGGTTGCAGTATGTGCACTGCCTCATCTTGATTCTCCGTGACGCTCTCTTCATGATATGGCACCTGATTCCTCTCCCCATGGACTGCCATAGAATTCCGAGTAACTGGTTGAAGCAGCCATGGGAGGATAATATGTTTTTGGATAGGGTTTGTCTGCTGCATGGCGACTGTGGTGCAGCATGGCAGGACTAGAGGTGCATGGCACAGCATTGCCATGGAAGTCAGGCATGTTGTGGTATGGGGAGTACCCAGCCAGAAATGTCATACGTTCATTGATGGTGTACTGGGCAGGAGGTGGCTCCATCATCATGATGTTGCTGCCATCATCAGGTGATGGGGTGTTCTCTGCTGTAGCCATGTACTTGGTGAACAGCCACAAGGGACGCTGAAAACCTATACACAGGAAAAAAAAAAAAAAAAAAGACAGTGAAAACCTGATACATACACAAAATAAACACAACACATATGCGGGCTGCTCAGAAAGTTCATGACCTAATCATGAAAGAGGCATGACTGGAGAACTTGGCCAACTAGGGGAGAGTTGGGAGAGTGTCCAGAAATCACCAGCTAAAGTTACATCTGACCTTGAGTCAGAAGTTTTGACACTCGCTAGGTAAAAATCTTTCTCAGGGCCAGAGCCTTGGTCAGAATTTTGCTGACACTTGCATTCAAAATGCCCACTGTTGGATCAATACTTCTGATAGAAAGTCATTGGTCCACATTCACTGAATTGACTTACCTACGAGATCAATTCCAAGGTCACCACAGTTGAAGGTCTTCACTATGTAGGTATGTTCAAAGCACATTCTATCCTAAACTGTGTCGATCATTTCTTTGCAGGAAGGAGCTTCCTTACTACATCATAAATGGCCAACATGCTTTATCCTCTTTTCCACAAACATTTTCTATACTTGCTAAATCACAAGAGTGGACCTATGTGGAGATCAACAGGGAAAAATCACAGTAACCAGATACATAACATTTTGTACTTCATTTTCTAGAATCTAGCTCTGCTCTTTCCTAAAAAAAGATCACAATCTTCCCAAACAGCTCTTGTAATCACAAAACAATGCCGCTTTGTTAACTTGAACAGAGCGTGTTAATTTGTCAGCATTTAGTTCTTGCATATTCTGCCAGACCCATTTTCAGGGTTAGTGTCACAGTCACTTTTTAACACATTTCTTTTGAATTAATGGAGATGTATGAGTGCATTTCCTACAGGACAAAATATTTCTTCAGACAAGCTCCTAGCCTGAACCTTCACGATCTGTCTGAACTGAGGCTTAAGTCTGGAAAACCTGACCCAAGTCAAGTCATTGGACAACTCGGCACAGTCCTTTGGCCCCGGCCAGCAGCCCTCTTTACCTCATAAATTTTCCTCGCTTAACTCAATTTTGTGTTTAGCGACCCATTGTATACCTCAAGTGAATTGTTGCGTCCCAGTCAAGTTTTCCACTTGTGAAATGTCAGCACAAAAGGACAGAAACTCCTGTGAGCCCATCCTCTCATACTACCCTGAAGTGACAGCCAGCCATTTCAATGGAAGACAGCTTCTGTGGCAGCTCAGGTATGCCGGTTGATGCCCCACACTGGCAGTGCCAGTGGAGCATACCATTCACTCTCATTTGAAAAGCACTCAGAATACTGCAAGTGTATGCAAATAGTACTCAGCATATGTTTTGCATAAGCTGTTCTGTTTTGCCACACGAATCATATTCTCATCACAAGAATTTTGCCCTGCAAAAAAAAAAACGCAACTCTCAAGCAATTTTTGCAAACACAAAAAATGCTGTATCTCTTATAGTGTATGAATGATAATGGTGTACATACTCCCTTTAACCTGTCTCTGTACCATTTGCAGCACACATGTAGACACATGTCTGCCAGTGCTATAGACTGACTTAATTTATCACCATTTGTTAATTCAGATATATAGTCAAAGGCACACAACAGCAACCAACCCACCGTTTCCCCCTTGATCATGCTCAGCTTCCTGAAAAAAAAAGAGCAGAGCACACACCCATTAATTGGTCAGCCAGGGAACTGCCTCGGTTGACCCAGCCCCCACAGGGGTAGTCGACTGATTCACATGGGTCATTGAGCATCTCTTGTCTTGGTGAGATCTGAATGAAAAAAATGTGTTGAGAGCATGTGCCCTCTCAAACACCAGGATCTCATCATTCCCGGCCCACACAAGTTGCATCACAAGATCACAGAGAAAAGAAGAATGTGAAAAAGAAGACTTTACAGGAAGAAGACAAAAGATCCATTAAGAAAAGAGTAGGTTATACTGTGTCTTCACCCCTAGCCTGTCTGATAGGAAGATCCTATCAGGACCATCGACTCCTACCTAATTGTGCATTAGCCAGTCAGTAACTTGGCTATACAGGCCTGGAAGCGTTCTGACAACTAGCCTTCCATCCAACAGCAGAGCCCAAGGGATCTCTGGACCCCACAAGCTCTCTATGTAAAGGTTATGACTCCTGGAGAGACTTGCAAACATTGTATAGTTGAGTTGATTAAAAAAATATCTGCTGCTGGGTAACCTACATCACTGCTCTCCATTAGATAATGACAAGAGAATAAAACCAAAGAGAAAGCCAGTTGTGGAAAAACTAGACTTTGAGATTGAAATTGTCACCTGTGATTTTCTATCATGGTTAACTCACTTTTCTTTTTATTCCATGTACAGGTTACAATGAAGTTCAACAGTGTCATCATTGTGACATTACAAAAATTGCTTAACAGAAACATTAGTGACCTACTGGTGGAAGAGGGAGGGGTGGGCTATCTAAGATGGAACACACAACCTTTCTGTAAAAAGAAATAAGAAAACTGATGATGACAATCTTTTTCTTTTTTTTTTTTTTTTTCAAAAAAAACAAGCGGGTCTTCGCAAATTAAGCAATACTGTTAACATAAAAAGCATAGATCATTCCAGATTTGAATCGCAAACTTAATCAAATTTAAGAGTTCGCCCCATCAAAATGGAATAATCTTTCAGCAATCTCTGGCTAAACAGCTCTCCACAACTGGCTGAAACAACTGGACCTACAAAAGCAAATTTTACAGAAAGGATCCCCCCCCCCGTATACAAACTTTAACCTCATAATTTGCCTTTCACATGGACCTGTTCAACAAACTCCTGAAAGGCAAAGAGCCAGAGCAAGATGTTTGGCTCCACTTGCCCCTAACCTTACCTTTGGAGGGGTTTGAAAGGCTGCCCTAGGAACTCCCGCTTACAGAAGCCCACTGCATTCACCAGATAGTCAGCAAATTTGTTGGGCTTCAGCTGGATACTGTTGTAGTTCTTGTAAATAGTGGCCTGAAAGCACACATGTTCCTGTAAGAACACTTCATACTGAACAAACTACATATTCCCTGTATTCATTATGCACAGGGTTTTTAAAACATGTACCAATGATTGTTTGTAGATATCAATCCAAAATTGTGAGCACAGAAAGCTTTCCTAAAGATGTTTTAAGCACGTGTGTGTATGTTGAAAAATGACCTGATAGTATGCAAAAGTATATTGCGCAGGGAAGGGGAGCCAGAGAGACAGTGCTCACTGAAATCAAGTTTTAAATTCCCTTAATTTGTGCAGTGTTCCTACTTCCTACAACCTTTCAACCTAGAAATAAGATTATTGCACCCATTTGCTCAATGTAACCACACCAGCATGAAATTCAAGATGAGTTACTTACCGATAGTTTTTTTACGTCTTCTGTATGATGCCCAGGTCTGGGGCTCCAGGACAAGTTTACCTCCAGGCCTCAGCTGCTGAAACATCCGGTGGAACACCCTCTTTAGGCCCTCATCTCCATGATTCAGGTGGATCCACTTGGTAATGCTGAGGGCCAGGATGGTGTCGTACTCCTCTTTCACATGGTCCAGCTCCTCATCTGACTTTAGTACGTAATTCCCCTGAAGCCACCAATAAAAAAAAAAAAAAAAGAATTAAATTGCAAACAAAACTAAAAACACATAAAACAAAAAATACACCACTGATTATAATCTTAAAACAACTGATTAAAAACGAATACTGTTTCAATCAGAATTGAAAAAAAAAAAAAAACCCAGACTCCACCACAAACACTACACTTGATGACTGGATAACTGTTCCCTAATCATTTTCAAATTTATGGACCATGCTTCTTAACCTCAAACCATCCCTCCCCCTCCTTTCTTTTTTTTAGCTCTCTTTCTTTCATCATACTTTTGTTTGAAAAATTCTATGCAATAACAAAACCACAAGAGTTTCAAGATAATGCAGTACAAAGACAATCACATTACATCCCACACCGTTCATGCCAACCTTTTCATCTACAGCCAAAGCCTGACCCGCCCTGCTGATGCCCTGGCATGGTCGGCAATCCATAGGAAGCAGTCTATGTCAAGTTGTCAAGAGGCAACTTACCAAGTGAGACACTGCACTGCTGACGAATCACTTCGGAGGTGCTCAGTGGTGTCTGTTCTGATCCAGCAAATGCAGGACACCCCCTACTAAGCCCTGACTGATGACAATAATTGCTTAGTCATAGAGCCAGCGTGAGTGAGCTTTTCCTTCGGAGAGCACCACCATGTCCGTCCAACAACAGTCCCTATGAACTTACCACACCAGTGACCTCGACGGGATCAAACTAAGACCACAGATATGGAGAGGGCATCAACACTGAGGCCATCATGAGAAAGGGCATAAAGGGCCACAGAACTGGAGACTTTTTTTCCTTTTAATGCTGATCGATGAGAATGAGGATGATGAAAATGATGGTATGGGTTTTCATTTCAATCTGAGACTGCATGATAGGGCTGTACTCTTCGCTTACTTTCATATTATATCCTGGCATCAACCAGGCCTGACACTGTGACAGACACCTGCAGTGTTGGTAAGGAAATTCGAGCAACACTCTCAGAGATGTATCCATTTAGTGGATGAAAGTCAACTATGTGATCCCAGTCTTCCCAATGAGCCCGTAGCAAACTCAACTCTGGGTAGGAGCTGGTTGAGACGGAGAGCACATCAGGTGGGACATCTCTGAATAAGGTTTTCATAGCGTCTGCTGTAAAGTGTTCACGTCCCACGTCATGCAAGTCCAAATATTCTAAAAGAATATGTTTTACTGTTAGTGATAAATGACATGGAATGCACTACGGAACTTCTTCACCTTTTAAAAGAATGCTGGACACTAACTACAAAGCCCCTTACAAACCACAGTAACTGCTTAGTTGTGGAGCCAATGCGAGACTTCGGAAATATCCACCTTCTTGACAGAACTTACCACAGGCACCTGTGCCTTTGTCTACAGACACTTGGGAGAGAAAATCGAAACTGAGGTCACTAGAGAGCAGGCATGGAATGACCACACACTTCAAGCACCCCCCCCCCCCCCCCCCCCCCCCCCCCCCCCAATCCTGAGGATGAAGATGTAATGAAGTTCCATTCCAGTCTGACTGCATCACAGACTGGAATGGAACTTCATTACATCTGTACTCCTGATACACTTCCTTTCATAAATTTCCGCATTAAAAAAAAAAACAAACGAACAAAAATTGAATAGGTCTGCAGTGTTCAAACAAGACTAACCAGGGCTCTTTACATCCAATTACTATTGTGCTTGTATACGAAAAGCTAAAGTTTCATTAGGCATGACTATCATTCAATGTTACATTTTCTGGTAAAGTGGAGGTCAAGGATAATCAGCAGCATCCTAGCTATACACTACAGTACAGACTCACACAGGTAATCAATATCAAACATGTGGAGGTCAGTCAGCAGTAAACCAGCTTAGAACTACAGATAAACAATAATAATAAAAAAAAAAAAATAAGATACTGTGGAGGTGTGGCAGTACATATTTTTCACCGTTTGAAAACATTTCATATAATATGATCGATGTGTGGAGAAATAAGTGCAACTGCTACACAGATAAAGAAATAAAGTCTTAAGTTTAAAAAACTGGGAACTATGAACCAGCTGAAACTACTGAATGACTCAAATATCAGCAAGAATCACTTGTAATAAAACTTTTAATTCTGAGGAAATATCATCAATTGTCCCTGATTTTCAAGGGCTGGGTGCAAACAGAACTACCGTAGTGATTCTTCCCAAATCTTTCAACTACACAAACGCTGTTACTTTGGTTGACCTGATCTTTTCTGCAGTGGCATTCCGACACTGCGCAAGATTACCCCTTACCAAATCATTACAAAACAGTCTTAGAACTTGCCCTCTTTTCTTCTTCTTCTTCTTTTTTTTAATGCTAGACATCGAAATGTTATTTGATGTATCTATCACAGTCTCTTCTCTTTATGTCCTTGTTCAGTTAAGAGAATAAGATTCCATGCACATCACACCGCATGTTTGGAGTCTCCATAGTTTGACATCTCTGCTAATACTGAATGTACTGAGAACACACACACACACACACACACACACACACACACACACACACACACACACACAGATTTAATGTACACACACACACACACACATGCACCCATACAATGCTACTGGCCATGTTGTTCAAATTAACTGATTAAGCACAACACACACACACACACACACACACACACACACACACGCACGCACACACACACACACACACACACACACACATCATACATACTAATACTTTTACTTTTTTTTTTTTTTGTGCTTCTTTTGTCTCACCCTCACACTCACAGTAACTGAAAAAACACTGCCAGTCCAAGAGAAGGAGTTAACTTTTATACTGCACCATATGAAGTTCCACCTCTTTCTAACGTTGTTTTGTTTTGACCACAAATCTCAAAATGGCAACCCATGTGAAAGATTGAATATTTGAACAAGTCTTGCACTTGAGTATGAATGAGACCTACAGCAAGACTTTGTGAGCAAGATTGTCAGGCGTGCCATGGCAAGTTGAGGGAGAGCTGGACAGAGAGAAAATCAATAAAACCAATGTACCAAGCTACATAATTCCCAATCACAACCAGTGTAAAATGAGGCAAATTTCAGCCACAAACAAACATGATCATGTTCACAGTCAACAAGGTGGAAGAAGAGTGAGCAAACATCTAATGGCATTTCTTGTTGCCCCAGGTGTTTGGTTTAAGACTCCATGTTTCTTGCTAAAATTTAGAGACATTGGACAACCTAGCTGGTATAGAAAAAATGTTGGCAAAACTAGTAAACAGATCTTTGGTGGTTGTGAGCAAAAAGATACTTGGTACATTACATGATGCAAAACATACGCTAAATGGCTTTTTAAATTATTCTATTAGATCTAGCAATCTCATCACCAAAAAAAAGCTTTCAAAACTTAACACACATGCACAGTTACAAGCTCATGGGGAGAAAGAGTTTCACCAACAAAAGCACCAGTCTCTCCTCTCAAAGTCAAAAATCATCCTCCACTCCCAAGCCCCATCCAATATGCTATTTAAAAAGAGAGAAAAAATTGCTTACCTGCATAAACATGACATTTTTTGGGAAAATGTTGCTTGGGTTTGTCAGTGCAGGCAAGGGTTCGATGGGTCCATACTCGTTCGCTGACACTGGGTATTTCTCCATCTGATACATGTTGGCTTTAGTTTGATGACTTCTGATGTTTTGTCGAGCAATCCGGATCAAATTGGGATCGATGTCCATGCCAACAATCTTCTGAGGATGAAACAGCTGTGCCACTGCCAATGTAACATCACCTGCATTACAACCAACATCTAGAACATCCTTTCCTTCAAACCACTCTTTCCTAAAATAGTACAGACGGAAATCTGGGGCCATAGCAGGAGTACGGTACCCATAATACCTATAATAATTGCCATGTTTATAGGCTGGGTTTTTGGCGAATTTTACAGCACTACGTTGTTTCTCTTCACTTGAGGTTTTCTGCTCTGTTTGTCCCGATCCACTATTCTGGCGGCGCATCTTCCTTGGGGACGGATGGCTACTGCGAACATCAGGACTGCTGGAACGTCGAAAGACCAGTTTCTTGGAAGCACCAAAGGCACTCTCTGAGCTGCATTCACTTATAGTTCTGCGGCGTTTACGAATGTGGGAAGGATCTGGGCGCAAAACAGGTGATACAATAGAGTCTACTGTCCTTGAAGGTTGACCTTGTAGAAGTAGTGCTCCCCTGAGTGTTTTTTTCTGGTGGCAAGTTGATATCAATTTTCAGTGCTTCAGACAACTGGCTGCCGGAAGGACCTTCATCATCCCTGTCTTCAGGTGACTTCAAGTTGGGTACCTCCGCAATCTTTTAAACTCTCTGTCTTTCTTTTCTCTTTCTTTGTTCACTTTTGCTTGTTCTTCTGGTTTAATTGGCTCTATCCTAAGTGCTTTTTTCAAAGACTTTCTATTTTCTGGCAACATGTTCTTTATCTTCATCATCCAATGGTGACTGTGGGATAGGATATAGATTTTTCCGACTCAAAGCTGTTTTCTGTAATTCTTTCAACTTCTGATCAAGTTCATGTTTCAGTTTTCTGCTGGGCTCTGAACCATATTTGCTTTGTTGGTGACCTGTTGATCGATTCCTGGGATGAGCAACTGTCCCTCGTTTTCGGAGCTCTTGTGTATCACTGTCAACTCCATCTGGATTGTTTGTGTAATTCTATCATCAAAAACTGTATGATGGTCATTGTCAGACCTACTGCTAATAGTATTGACATTGTCATCATCTTTGTTACTAGCCTCACTTGTACTTTGCTGCTTGCTGTTATTGTTACCCAAGACTGGAACATGACTCTACAGAAACGATGACAGCTTGATTCACGCTTGTCCCAACCTTACTTCCAGAGTTACTGTCAACTGATTCAGAGAATGTTTCTGAACCGCCTAATACTTCATGTACTGCTGACTTCAGTTCCAAAGCAGAATCAACTCCATGGCTCTCATTCTCATCTGCATGCTCCACCCGACTGTACGACTCATTTTTTTCAGGATTAGTCAACTGCATCACGCTAGAATCTTCACTGGTTGCACCACGAAGGTCAGACAAGTCCCCACCATCTCTAACTGTATCTGAAAACTGTCTGTCTGATGGAACAGTATCTTCAACACACTCAGCAATGGCCTGAGAAGCAGAAGCATCACCACCAACATTAGCATCTTTTTTCTTACATCGGCTGCGCTTTCTCTTTGGTCTTAATGGGTATTTCAGAGCAACAGGCATTTGATTGTCCTCATCCTGTGTCAAGCCAAGTGGGTCCCGCTGGTTGATGGGAATAAAATTATTCACTGGCATGTAACGGTCTGGTTCTGGTGCTGGAACTGGTGAGGAGGAAAAGAGTGGCAATTCATCATCCAAACTAGTTGCTCTAAGATTCAATGGATCTGGCGATTTCCACCTGGAACGAAGTCTTCATGATGTGGTCTTCTGTGCTCTCTGAATTTCATACGATGCAAATACTCTTGTCCACCTTCACGTTTTGATCCTGTGTCCTTTGATGAGTGATCAGGCCAAGGATTATCTTGCATCCACAGACGCTTGTAACCAACAGCTACCCGGGTAGATAGGAATAAACCGGACTCCAGGCACGAACTGGCAATCCTTGCAGTCCATGTCTGTGAGTATGACGACTAACTGATGAACGCCTCATTTGTTGCTTTAGCTGATGCTCATGGTCGCTGAGAACTGAAAAACTTGAAGACCTTTGTCTCCTAATACTTTCGATGTTAGGTTCAAACCGTATCTTTCTCCAGTTCCGAGCAACCCTTTCGCTATTTGACGACTTCCCACGCGCGTAAAAAGAGATAAGCATGGGTCTGGTATTTCTCTTGAACTGGGTTCAAGATGTGATCCACTTCGAAACCGTCTCACACTCATTCTGCTTGCACGTGTCAACCGAGGAAACGTCAACACTACGAACACAGCTCACCATGTGTTTACGAACTTGCGTGTCCTGTGCGCATGTGCAAACAGCAGACCAAGCAGCGCCCTCAAACGATCACCGAGTTCTTTCAATTACCACTCCAAAATAACAACAAATATGCTGGTAACGTTCTGGTGCACGGTTTCAATCATAACACAGAATTTGTCGAACCTAAAAACGCAAAAAATGGGACAGACTGATAAAAAATATGACACGAGCATCAAATAATTCTGTCAGTCGGTGAAGTTCTATCTGCTTCCTCTCTAACACCCTGCTCCCGTGAAAGCTCCTTTCCAGGATAAGTTGCGCATGTGTTCTGAACAGGGCATTGTGGGAAGAAGGCTGTCAGCGGAAGTTTCAAATTGTCGTCTGGTGCAGAAGAAGCCGACAGTGATTTAGAACAAAACTTTCCAAGATCATTATATTCTGATTATATAGACGATTATTTTACCAGGTAAGTTTGTTGATGATATGTTCGGATACTCGAATTGTAAACTTTTTTTGTTTGTTTATACTTCCTGTCAATTTTCTTGTTCACCTTCATTCTGATCACAGCGATATTTTCCTAGGCATCCCGCTCTCCTCTCCTACTCCACCCAGTGAGACTTAAGTTGCAGCCCGTTTGCACACGAAATCAAACGTTCAAGAAGCAGGGCACATGGAATATATTTACGTGAATTTGGGCTAAGCAGATGGAGAAATGACGGGTAAAGAGGAGAGGGCAGAATTGAACCTGGCTGTGAGGGGGGAGGGAGGGAGGGGGGGGGGGGGGGGGGGGGGGGTTTTAAAAAGAGAGGATGAAATAGTAAGCTTATGGTACAGAGAAATGACGAAGCAAAGTGCCGATCCCTCCTTCGATGCTAAAGATTGAAAGTGCACAGTTAATTACATATTCAAATTTCAATAAAAATTCAGTGTAGCATAGCATCAAAAAAAAAAAAAAAAAAAAATCATGTGATGTAAAGAAATGTTGGTATATCTACATTTACCCAAGGTTGCATGAGAAATTACTTTACTGATGGACAGAGGCACAACAATTAATTCAGAGAGCTTTTTTTCACCAGTAGTTTGCCTTCTCATGAGAGTTATACAGGGGATAAGTGGATGTGGCCTGATTTTTTGTTTATTGCATTATCACCGATTATATTGCCTTTTATTGCAGGCTCCTATGAGCTTATTCTGGTCACAACCACATCTACCTAATAAGAGAAGATCATTAATGACAGAAAGAAGCTTTCTGAGTTGTTGGTTGAGCTTTCTGTCAGATGTTCTCTTACGGAGGTTAATGTGGCCATTGCCTTTATTTTTTTTTTGCTCAGTTGAAAAAAAATATTTTATACCCTCCCCCCTGTCCACTCCACCAAATGGAAGCATTTTCAGCCATTTCATTTTCATGGAATCACTCGCTGCTTTGGGTGATTCCCCTCCCCCACAAATCATTAGTAAAATTGATTATTACCAACATAACATCATCAGTATCAAGCATGGTGTCAAAAGCCCATGCAAATCAAGCCCTCTTTTCAATAAAGATTTAGCACAGAGCAGAAACAAGTACACAAAACAGACTTTTTTTTTCGAAAGTTGACTGAGATTTATTCATGGCAGCTGTTTTAGTGGGGTGTATATGGGAAAAGTCCAGCTCAATGTCATGTCCACAATGCTGAGCTTATTCAAGTTATTGGCCTCAAATTAAGTAGATATGATCTTAACTATCCAATTTAGGTCAGTCTCTAACCTTGTAACGTGGAAATGCTTGTTCTAATATTATTTCTCATTATAGATTATTACATATTACAGATTATGTTATGGTTATTTTATTGCACACAGGGCTGAGTCCATCTGAGAAATAACATCTTACTCAAGTCTCCCCCATTCTTTGGAACCTGGCCTCATCTAAAAGGTCAGCTCTGCTGATGCTTCTTCCTCCTTTCATAAAGGAGAATAGGCCTTCACGATGTTCTGAGGGCCCATAACAAGTTTGTCCTCAGCAATTAAGGGAAGCAGAACCAGCCCTTCCCAATCATAATTGCCTGAACTGGTTTCATCCTCAGTGAAGCCTACCCTCATGTGCTCTACTATCTGTTAAGCTCCTGCATGCAGGCAGTGTCTCCTGCAGTGCTCATTATTGGGATCTGTTTCACTTCTATCAGGAAGGTGTCAGTGGAAACAGATTTGTTCACGTACACTGCATCACATAGATGCTAATCCAAGAGACCACCATGTGAAGGGATTGCAATTAGATAGGTTAATTAGTAAATAAATGACTAAAGAATTTGGATTTGTGAAGAGGTAGTTTTGGATGAGACTTACCAGAAGCCTGAAGTATGCACAAAACCAACATGCTGTTCAGGTCTAGCTAACATGGTTGGTGCTTGTACTAGTGTGTGTGTGTATGTTTGAGTTTGAGTCTGTGTGTGTACGCACATATTTATCTATGCCTATGCACATAAGTGTGTGTGTGTGTGTGTGTGTGTGTGTGTGTGTGTGTGTGTGTGTGTGCTTGCATGCATGCGCATGTGCCTGTTCATGTATTTGTGTATTTGTACATCACGCTTTCATATATGGGCATGAGAATGCCTGAACATTCAAGTATGAGGGCAGTATATACCAGTACAGGGACATAAATGTAGAACGACAGGTTGGAGAACAGGAACTTAATGAAATCATGATTAGGGAATTTTTTGTCATTCAAAATTGAAAAGAAAAGAAAAAATGTAGTGAACAGATGTGCATAAACAACGACGATGACGAACACCACCAATTGTATACATACACATTCTGATATACCAATACAAAATCCCTGATTGCACTGACAGTTATACCATACAGTTACCAATTGTCAACGGGGACTTATAAGGTGGATAATTTGGTTGTTTGTGCACATAGCTATTTGTTTCCACAATTTGATTTTTATCATATTCTAACCAGGCCATTTTTGTGTGTGTGTGTGTGTGTGTGTGTGTGTGTGTGTGTGTGTGTGTGTGTGTGTGAGTACAACACTATGATAATCTAACAGTAAATGGTTTCCAGTCAGTCAGTGTGTATGTGTATGTTTTCAGTGTTTGATTCTTCTTAGCTTACTGACTATGTTATTTGCATTGACTAGGTTCGTTGGTGAGTGATAAGTAGATTACAGTTTATATACTGCAATGCAAATAACAAGGAAAGATGGTTTGCTGACGTCTGCATGGACAAAGTTGGTTAGAGAATAATGAGTAGGTTACATGTTACAATTGAAATTGCAGATAACAATTGAAAGCAGTAAATCTCATTAAGTCAGTTCATGTTTTGTTGTACATTTGATCATAATGTTAAGCAATGTGTTGCAGGCACCGAATGAATAGAGATGGAACATTCAAAGAAAGCTTCCAAGAAATCATTTTCAGGTATGTGACTGACATGTCTCATGCAGTTTTATTTGCAAGCATTTTTTCGCAAAAATTATGATCTTTGTTGTGTAATGATTTTGAGACTTTTTGAAAAGAAGGATAACTAGAACTTGGAGAAGACATATTGGCTACGTGAGCACATCAAATGAATTAAAAGAAAAGTATTTTAACTTTTCCTGATGATCACTTGGATCTCCATGTAATTTTCTTTTCATGTTATTTGCTGATCGACCGTTTCCTTTTATTTCTTTCTTTTCCTGTAAATTAAATTACACATGTACTTCAGATTTAAGCATTCTAGTTGATTTGCAGGCAAGAAATGAAATGATAATGGCAAATCTTACTTTATTGCACACTAATTCCATCAGTCTTAGTCACACACACATACACTTGCATAAACATGTGCAAAACACACACACACACACACACACACACACACACACACACACACACACACGCTGTTTAAATGATTACCGACCAGTTGCCCTCACATCTGTTGCAATGAAATGTCTTGAAAGAATTGTCCTGGTTATGTTTTAAAAGATACTACACAGTACCAAGACCCGTTTCAGTTTGCATACCAACAGAACACAGATCAACAGATGATGCCACACTCACACTTCTCCATCATGCTTTTTCACACCTCGAAAAACCTGCCTCCTTTGTACGCATTCTCTTTATTGATTTCTCATCAGCATTCAACACCATACAACCACATCTGATGGCAAAGAAACTCATTAACATAAATGTGGTAACAAGCTCATTCTTTGGATAATTGATTTTCTTACACAGAGGACACAGTCTGTTCGATATCAAAGTGTTGTTTCGTCTTCCAGAGTCATTTCAACTGGCACACCCCAGGGTACTGTTTTATCATCAGTGCTTTTTACTCTGTACACAAATGATTGTTCAGGAAGTGATTCAACTTTGTACATTAAATATTCAGATGACTCAGCACTTGTGGATCTTTCCAACTCTGATTCTGTTTACTTCAAGGAGGTTCAAAGATTTGTTGACTGGTGCGATCATAACTATCTTGATCTGAATGTAACAAAAACGAAAGAAATGTTGATTGATTTTAGAAAGAATCCAAAAGCTGTACCACCACTTTTTATCAAAGGTGCTGAAGTAGAACGTGTTGAATCATACAAATATTTAGGAACTTTTATAGATAATAAGCTGAATTTTAAATCCCATGTTGAGTATGTCCACAAAAAAATGTCAAACCAGATTATATTGTCTTCGCAAGCTGCGATCATTTCATGTGAATACTGACATTCTTCGGACATTTTATTCATGCTTCTTGGAATCTGTTCTAACTTTCTCATTTATGTGTTGGTATGGTGGGTTGACTGTGAAGAGCAGAAATGTGCTTGAGAAAGTGGTGAACGTGGGAGGAAAAATCGTTGGTGAGAGACAAAAAAGTCTGAATGAGCTATACAGGTGCCGTGTTGTTTGTAAAGCGAAGAAGATTACGTGTGACCAGACCCATGTTCTTGCAAATCAGCATGACCTTCTTCAGTCAGGACGAAGATATCGATTGGTTAAATGCAGAAGTGTCAGATTTAAACAAAGTTTTATTCCCCTGTCCATTGATTTCATGAACCGAGAAGATGTTTAATTGAAATCCAAATTCCTCTATATGAATGTATGTCATATGTGAGAAAATGGGTAATGGTGGGCTAAATTATTGTTTATTCGCTGTGAATGTGTGTAACCACAAATTAATTTCTCAAATTGAGATAATAAAGTTTACTTGACTTGACTTGACTTGACTTGACACACACACGCACACAGAGGTATGGTTGTTCTGAGAATGGTCCATTCTACACTCAAATTTTGAAGAATTATTTGTCTTCTTGGTTTGAAATGATTCAAAAGAACAGATTTTTAAATCAAAACTGACAGGTTGAAGATCATCAGTAACTGATAGGTTGAAGATCATCAGTGTTGTATGACCTGTGATAGACCTAATACTAGTTTGCATGTTCTCAGATTTGGCCACAATTATGGACTGTATTGAATGACGTACATATATATGGTGGCACATACAATTTTCCTGAAACACTGACTTTTTTGTGGAATTTCGTCATTTGAAGCTGATTCATTACATTGGTGTTCAGTTTTACTGACTAAGCTACATTCAGCTGCTAAAATTTCCAGTGATGACCATAATGTCAGATCCCTTCTTGAAGATCTTGCTGGTGCTGTTTGTGTTTTTTTAAACAAAATTTTCATATTCAGATTGAAGATCTGTTCAGTGACGCTTCTTAATTCTTACCCTGAAACTTGTTTGTTCTGGAATGGTCTTTCACACCTGTGGTTTAAGTCAATTGGAATAGACTCTTCAGCATGATTTTAAGGTTTATACTTGAATAGTTTGGGCACTTTTGAAGATTCTTGTGGTTTTTGAATAGTAGACATTGAGTATATTATGGTGTTGGCCACCTTCCTGTTGGCTAAATGTTGCTGTAAATGTTTTGAACTTGGCGTCCCCTCCGTCCCCTCCTGTGGACAAGTACAGCAAGTATGGTTTGTTCCTCCCAACTTTCTGCTGCTTTCACTCTAGTATTATTAATCAAAATATAGTCAGTTTGGCTGACTCTATGTAGGTTATGTTGTCTCTTTTTTGGTTTGGGTTTATTTTCAAGTGTGGACCTCATGTGTTTGCCATCAAAAGACCATTATAACTGGCAAAGCTGTGTCATTAATTTTTACATTATTCTGTGGGCCACATGTGCCATAACAAATGATCAGCTTGCATTTCAGTTTTCTTGAAGGGTCCAGATATCCTTTTTTTTATTCATTTTGTCTTTGAGATCTGCTGCTGCTCGTAAAATGCCTCCATGTCATGGTTGCTCTTGTCAGATGTTGGATCATACAGTGCTGCTCGCAGTTGCCTCATGAGGATACAGCTGAGACTGACTGGCAGCCTGACTCACTTAGACTTGTCAGTAAATCCTGTGCAATTTTGTGCATGATTTCTTTGCTGCTGAAGTAGATTTTCTATACTCAGTCACTTAAAGTTCCTCAAAATTCTTCAACCATACTTCACACTGTCACAGTCCAAAAATGTGCCAATGTGTCTTGTCATCTCATCAATCAGTTCTTATACTTTCCACATTATGTTCAATGTTTGACATTTCATGTTTCGATGACAAAAGTCACCTGTTGTTCTTCCGAGCTTGCTTTTGTTGGCATCAGTATTTTGCTTATATCCCCTCTTGTCTCCTGAAACAACATTGTGACCTGTTTGGTAATGGAAGGCATTGATTGACAGTTGTCATTATCATGGGATAACATCTAGTGTTGATGATTCTTGGGTGGCCGCTTCTCTCTCCAAGCTTGAATAGAGACAGCTTCTGCCAACTTATTGGTTGTTGTTGCTGTCAAGCATATGTTGCTGTCAAACTTCATCTGGGAAATTTTTCAAACCCACAGCAAGAGTATACAAGCAAGCACCCCAGCTGCAATGGCAGATTTCCTCTGACCACATGCGTGGATACTTCAGTCCAGGCCAGGACTAAAGGTTCGAATTTTGACTTCCAATCCAGTGGATGGAGAATTGTGGCTTTAAACATATCTGGTTACTTCATTATGGTTAACTTCATCATGAAAGACACATATTTGCCCATTGATGCTTTATAAATACTATTCCCCGACTTGGTTTTGACTGCCAGTAGAATCAGTGTACATGAGTGAGTGATTTCAAGAAATGAGTTAAGATGCTCATTCCATCTACAGGGCAGAATGCAGCTGCAGCTGTCAAGCAATAAAGAGACCTCCAGTTTGTAAAGACATGATTTTTTAGATTCCTGATTTGTTATCAAAAGAGGTCAGTTTTTGACATGTCTGAAGATGAAAAAAGACAAAAGGACATTATACAATTGCTCCACTGAGTTGACAACTTTTGAAATCCTCTAAAATTAGGTCAGTGTGAGAGGGAGTCTTTTCTTGGTGAGAGGTCCAGTGTGAGAGGAACTGAAAAAAGACAAAAGTATACAATTGCTCCACTGAGTTGACAACTTTTGAAATCCTCTAAAATTAGGTCCAGTGTGAGAGGGAGTCTTTTCTTGGAATAAAGCTGGTATTGACCAAGAAAAAAAAAATATTAGAAAAAAGCAAATAAAGAAATCATATTTCTGTTGGAAGGCTATATAACGAACAGTTTTACTGCATTTATCTTGATGATTTAAACATTGGATATGGATGTTAAAATTTTTTTATTATCATGATTTTTTCTTTCAGTTTTTGCAAGCAGTTAACTTAATTTTCCTTCTCTAAATTATTCTTTCAGTTTTTGCAAGCTGTTAACTTCATAATTTTGAATTGATGTGTTTCAGTGCCTTCTGCAAAGGAAAAGCTGATGAGACAGAAAGTTTTGTTACCAATGATAAAGTAAGAACAGGACATGAAAAGGTTTTGATATATTTGATTTTCTGTGGTTCTTACTTCCCATTTGCCTTCTTTCCTGCCTTCCCTCCTTTATTTCATTACTTTGAAAAAAAAGATGTTTCCTAAATCTGCCATTTTTTTTTTGTGAGGAAAATGTTCCGCAGAGCATAACACAGAGTTCCAGATCCACTGTTTCCTAATTTACTCCATTATTTGAAAAATTCTTACATTTTGTAGAAAAAAAGAAATTTCTTATTCTTTCCTCCTCTTCTTACATGGTCAATGGCTAAAAATGTGTGCTACCTAAAATGTAGTTAACCTAACGAAAAAAGGTGGCATTCTAGTGCTGTGGAAGGCTCACAATTGATTGAACTATAACAGTATCTTATTTGGAATACTTTTTAATTGTCACTGCTAGGTCATTCATACTCAGCATGGCCATTATTCTTCATTCACCTTCTGTTTCTGTTTATCCAGGAATATACTTTATTTTTCTCCTTAAACAACTAGCATCACAGGTAACTTGTAAAATCCTGCACAGGATCAAGTAGCATTTTCACATTTCCTGTTTGCTGTCCAAGCTCTGGAGAGTATTATCCTGTTGAATGCAGTTCAACCAAAGCTGTCAAGATCTAAAAGCTAGTGCAGGTGATGCTTTAAGATGAAGTTTTTTCCTCACTTTTTTTGCTATTGTATATTTGTTATCAGAGTAATTGATTTTATCTTTTATGCTTTTTCTATTTCCAAAGGCATCTTCAAAAATGAAAAAAGAAACTGACAGTATAAAAGAAAAGGACAAGACTCTTAAAGACAAGAAGAAGGGCAAACTTACGTCTGCTCCAGTCCGGAGAATGGGTGATGACACAATCACCACCACCAAAGGAATCCCTCGGCCCAAAATAGCACCAAGCAAAATGATGCCAAGAAGTTTGACAGATGCAGAGTTTGAAGAGATATTCAAGGCTGTGATCGCTGGTTGTGCTTCATCACAGGACAAACAAGACGATGTCTATATGGCTGCCACCCAGCATGACAGTCAGACCAAGTGTGAGTCTTCCACTCATAAAAATATTGCATCTGTTGGCCATCAGAAATGTGGCAGTGTACTGGAAGATGACTGTGAACTAGAAGGCTCAGATAAAGAAAACATTCTGCGAGATGAGAAAGCAGCAGGTAATCCATCAGATGATAAGCAGTTGATCAAAGAGAATGGCATTGAAATTAAAAATAAGATGCCTCAGGGTACAGACAATGGCAAGACAAAGAAAAATAAGAGCAAACATGAATGCTGCACAGGTAAGGAAATATGCCAGGGTATAGAATCAAAAGAAAATGAAACCGGCACGTATGTAACAGAGAAACAAAAGAAGAAGAAACGCAGCATAAACAAAGATACACAAGATGTGAGGAGAGGAATCATTGAAACGGATGATTCAAATAAAGCAAATGATGGCAAGAAGAAAGAACAGCTATCTGAAAAGGAAATGAAGAATATAATTAGAAATGAGCATGGGAGAAGGAAAGTCAAAGGTCATACAAAAGCGGTGGCAAAAGAGAAAGTCCAAACAAAAGAACAAGATGAGCTTCTTGTATCAGAGGGTAAGGTTGAAGATGTATCAGAAAATGAAAACAGGAAAATTAGCAATCATAAGAGACAAAAAGAGAGCAAAAAACATAAGACAACATTGAAGACAGGAGACAAAGACAGAAAAATGAAAACAAGTGATGATAGACAGGAATCTGATGATGATAGACAGGAATCTGATGACATGGCAAATAAACATACAGAGGAAAAAGATTCTGAAGAAAATAGTAACTCTGTCTCAAATTACAAAGAATCAAATAGCATAAGTGCAAAGTTTGAAAAACAAGAAACTCACGAAGGAGGTCTAAATACAGAACGAAAGGGGGAAAGCCATAAGAAAATAGAAAAAGGCAAATTATCCAGGAAAAGAAAGAAAGATGAACTGACATCTGGAAAAACTGGGAAAAAGAGCGAAGAATCTGTGAAAAATGGGCAAAGCAATCTTGAATCCATAGAAAGGCATGAACATGTAATAAAGACTAAGAAAGCAAAAAATAACTCTGAACCAAAAACAGGAATGAAAGACAAATTGGACCAAAAGAAAGAAAGGCAGAATGAAGCAGAATACACAAGTGATGGACAACCAACAAAGGATGGAGAGGTAATGGAGCTGAGCTGTGAAGAAAAAGAAAATGTAAAGAAGAAAAAGATGATGTGGAATCGATTTTAAGTGAACAGTCCTCGGGCAGCAGTTTACTAGACATGGAAGAAGCAGTGGATCAGTGGGACAGGTTGTGATTTGTTATGTATCACAAGTTGTATGAAAAAAATGTACCCTTAAACACAATGGTTTGTCTGTCTGTCTGTTGTTCTTTCTCCCTCATTCTGCCATTCCGTCATCTGCCATTCTGTCATGCCTTTGTGTGTGTGTGTGTGTGTGTGTGTGTGCGTGTGCATGTTTGTGAGTGAGAGAGAGAGATATTCTTTGACCCTCTCTTGCTCCCATTCTCTCTCATGCATATGAAACACACAAACACATACACAAACATTGCATTGAATTCAATGAACTATATATGAGGTCATGTAGACATACATGAGCTCACGTATGAATTTTTGGCTTTATGCATCTTTGGAAAATTCATACCTGCACATTTTAACACACACATGTATGCATGCACGCACACACACATGTGCGCGCGCACGCACACGCACGCGCACGCACACACACACACACACACACACACACACACGCACACGCACACACACACACCGTATTCATACAAACACAAAATGTTTGTGTCTGGACATGCACACATACATCACGCACACATGTATATACACATGCTGACACACACAGTGCTTGCGTGTCAATCAATATCAACTCTTTTTCCATTAAAATATGTTCTGAAGGTGTGTCATCACTCGCGCTGAAAGAATACATGTGAGTGTATGCATGAAATGGTTTTTACTGGAGAGCCCAATCTTGAATATTAAGAATTTAAAGTTATCTATAATTCTATATACCTTTTATGCCAGTGCTGTGAGAATCATATCATGTATATACATGCAAATTGCTAATTTGGTTCATGATTTCAGGAATGTTGACTTTTTACATTTATGCACACTTCTTATAAAACAGGGAACCAACTGTACTCCATCTTTCAATTCACACACACACACACACACACACACACACACACACACACACACACACACACACACACACACACACACACACACACAAATGAACATGCTCCTTTTCCCACTCCCCTACACACCGGCACATGCAAACTGCCTATATGGTGAGGTATGTGTAAAGAAACCAAGAGTTAAAATAAAACTCATGCCATTGGCATTACTGACCCACTGCTCATTCCTGTCTCCCCTTATGAAGCTACTCTCAAGTTTGTTCTTATGCAGCACCAGCAAGTAGTCCACATAGAGCTATCATATGAAGTTGTCATGAGGCTTCCTCTCTGGAGAGAACACTGTGTTTCATCAGAATCGTCCAGTGTTCATGATACCTTACATGGCAGTTTTTTATACGCATGAATTTGTCTGTAAATTTGCTGCTGTGCCTTGGCCAGTGTTCTCATTTCTCTCGAACGCTCAAGAGACTGGTGTGTATTTAGTGCCCTCATGACATAAAAAAAGTTGGACAGACAGCAAGATACAGGGTGGGGCATATGGGTTAGTGCCATGCTGGTGTCATTCGTGCAGCAGACATTACTTCTGTAAAGACGGAGAGGAGTTGGTAAATGTCCTGCTTCAAGAAGATGACTTGAATTGCTCGTAAGCATGGAAAAACTGTCAGAAAATGGCACTCAATATTGATTTCTTCAGGAATGTGTTAACACTTAAAGATTTTTTTTTCTGTCTTGTATTTTGTGCCCTCTCAGTCTTTTTACAGTCATGTTGCTAATTCCAGGTCTCCAGTACACAGTTGCAACCAGGCTTGTTCCATCACAACATAACACACTGGGAGTCCTAACTGAGTATTCTGTGTCTGGTTGTTATGTGTCCTTCATGAGCCTACATAGCTGCTGGGTCTCTTCAGTGGTATTCAATGGTGCTTGCTCATGTCCAAAATAAATGGTTTGTTGCAGAGCCGGTGTAAATTAGCATGCCAGTCTGGAAAGTTCCACCACATCTATCCAATGACAGTGCTCTTTTGTCTCAAATCACATTCTGTGAATAAAACTAAAAGTTGAATTGAAGCGCACAGTGCTAACAAACTTTCTGACACAAAAGGCTTTAAAACAAATTCAGCACAGAGTATTTATACCAAGAGGAAATCAAAACTAGGGTCAGTTATTGAGCAGGGCATAAAGGGCAGTAGAATTTTTCATTAAAAAAAAAGAAAAAGATTGTAAATGAGCATGATGAAGATGATGTTGTAAAATTCCATTTTGATTTGAGTCTACGCAACAGGGTTGTGTGTGATGTTTTCTTTCAAGTTTCATGACACATTGGTGTTGAAAGAAAAAAGTTTTATGGCTGTACATTTAGAACAAATCTGCATGTTTTCACTGCATGGCATCCATGTTATTGTGACCAGGCTGGAGGGGATTCAAGAAACCAATGAATGCACCCCATGTGTCAGTGAAGCAGAGGCAACAGCAGCAGAGATCAACACCCAGACAGTGGTGCACAAACCAAAGAAAAAAAAAGAAAAGAGAGAATCAGTTGGCTCCTCGCAAACTTTCCTTTGATGCTGCAGGTAACAGTATACAAACTGAAAAAGCATGTATAAGATCAAAAAGAATTTATTTATGATAATTAGGTACTTTTTATATTTTTTCCCCTGCTCCTCAAAGTTTTTTACAAGCATATTTACTGGCATAAAAAATACACTGATATGCAGATTTCTTGCTTACCCCTCCCTCGTTCTCTCCCATTCCCCCCTCATTCTCTCTCTACTCTTCCTACCCTGATGCACTCATGAAAACACACAGACACTCCAGTATAACACAATTGTCTACCCCTCCCCACCATTTGCAACACTGTAGGTTTTTCATCCTCCTCCATGGTATGGAGGAATCCAGCCATTGGGAAAACATATTCCAACATTTTCATTCAAAGAAATGTTGAACATGAAGAAAGCGAAATTCAGAATGGTAGAGGAAGGGATCCAACACATATTTCTAAAAATGATGTCTAGATGGCACGAGGCTATTCAAGTTTTAGCTATTCTTACAAAATTTTCCAGGAAGGAGGAAGAGGATAATGTCTCCAGACTACTTGCATCGATAGGTCTATAATGTAGACACACATATTTGTCAGCATCCTGAGTATCATTTTTAACTTCTGACCAATTTAAGGCCTTATACATATATTGGATCAGAATAGCCATCACTGAACACCACTGAAGAAACTTTGCAGCAGTGCAGAGTCTCTTGTGGCTGGTTGCCTCATGATGACTTGACCATGACAGCTACCTGTGAATTGCCATGCCTGTGGTGGAATGCACTAGGCTGTGGTTTTGGATGGGGAGCCAGAATGAGCAGAGTGGTTTCAGTGCCACTGAAAGTGACACAGAAGATGAGACCGAGGAAAAAAAAAAAAAAGAAAAAAAAAGGAATACAAGGAAAAAAAGAGAATAACCTTATTACTATTGTTATCGCAAAAGAAATATTGTATCCAGTGCTTCAGTTGGACAAAGGTAACAGTGGTCTCAGAATTGAAAGTCTTGTAAAAAGGAACAGTGAATATTTTCCTAAAACATAAATCATTCAGCATTCAGTTAATCCTACTGCACATTCAGTGTCATCTCTGTAATACAGCATATTACATCTATTAACTTACAAAACATACATATGCAAACCAAACCAAGAGAGAAGTATATAAACATACATATGCAAAAACCAAACCATGAGAAAGTATATAATGTACTCGGACATCTCAGGCATGTGCAAAACATGCACGCGTGTATACACACACACACACACACACACACACACACACACACACACACACACACACACACACACACACACACACACACCTACATATGTACACACACATGTACACACTCACACACGCACGCACGCACACACACACACACACACACACACACACACACACACACACACACACACACACACACACACACACTGTCAAGTGAAATAAAAAACTAATATTAAGAAACACTTCACACACACACACACACACACACACACACACACACACACACACACACACACAGACACTCTCTCTCTCTCTCTCTCTCTCTCTCTCTCTCTCACACACACACATACACACACACACACACACACACACACACACACACACACACACACACACACACACACACACACACACACACACACACTCGCTCACCCAGTCAAGCGAAATAACTGTGATATCAAGAAACACTTGCCTTTTAAAGTGCTTTTCATAAGATTAAGTGGAAATAATTGTTTTCAGATATTTAAAAAAAACACTCCTTCTCAAGTGCTTTCATAAGATTAATGGAGTTGATTGTGTCCAGATCTCAATTCCATACCTACACATCTCTTCTCCCCCACTTTCTTCGCCCCAGACCCACCTCTCCATATCCTACTCTTGGCATTAGTTTTGAGGCATTTAGAATTGTGCATTTTTGAAGTGCTGAGCTTCATCCTATCAACAAATTTTCCTCTTTGTTTGTCTTTTCATCTGAAAGCAGCAAGCATGCAGAACAAAACATGCTTGTTTGTCGTAACACACGCACATAACCATAGTTTTTTTTTTTCACCAGCAGCATCAAGGAAAACAACTCCTTGCTCAAGAAAGTGATTCAGATAATGCATCTTCAGTTCCTGCAGAACTGGGTGAGTCAGTTTTACTATAAACATGATTTGTAAAGGAGAAAGTGTGTAGAATATCCCCCTTTCTGACCTACTCCTCCCATCCCTTGTCCTGCCCTCCCCTTTCCCCTTTCTCTCCTTCCTCTTCTCTCATCTTGCCCTCCTTCTCCCATATACTTCTCTGCCTTTCCTGTTTCAGTGGAATTCACTCATCCCACCCAAAACGCAGCAGCTCCAACCTGGGACCTCCACCTTGGATTTCTGGTTTTCGTCTGTTTTGGATCCACAGCTCTCTCCTCTCCCTCACCTTCTTCCCACCTAAGACCTTTTATTCCTGCTCTTCCACCCCCAAACTTCCTGTTGCCCTGTCCCTAGCTGTAATATGATTGTTCATGGTTGTTTTCTTCACGCCTGGAATGCGTGCCTAAAATGTCAAATTGTACCTCCAACCCATCTGTTCATGGGACAGGAACGTGGGTTCAGTGTGAGGAGAAGGGCTGCCAGAAGTGGAGGTATTTGCCTGACATCCACGACCCTGTGGAACTACCGCAGCACTGGGTGTGTGTTCCATGAACAAAGGTCAGACCTTGTCCCTCATGTTCTGTGTTCAGTTCAACATATATAACTGACAGACAAGTACGTCTACAACTTTGGGTGTACTTTGTACACCATTTTACAGAAAATGTTGCATGCTTTCAAAACATACACCACATGAAAGTTGTATTTCATACTCATGATTCATAACTAAGCCTTTGGTTGTTGTTGTTTGAACTTGGATGAGATGAGTCCACTATGTAATACAAGATGAGACTAATGAGATTGACTGGCTGCTGACACAGCTGTCATACATTAGTTATTCATTCCAGTTATGCTGACATGCAAAATCTTCAAATGAGAAAATCGGGTTTGTATTAAACACTGAAAAAGCTACATTAATAATGAAACTTAAAAAAATAAAGATGAATTTGTAATTAACTAAAATGCATGAATATATAATCAGTCTTGCAGACTTAGTCTTGTTTAGGTGTGTATAAGTGTGTGTGTTTGTGTAGGGCCAATGTTATAGATGTACAGTTGTGTACTGACGTGTGTGTGTGTGTGTGTGTGTGTGTGTGTGTGTGTGTGTGTGTGTGTGTGTGTGTGTGTGTGTAGGACTAGTGTTACAGATGTTCTGATGTATACTGACACATATACAGTACATGCATTAATCTTGAATTTACTTTTATAAATGTTTTTATACAGGCTTCCAGATACATAAACCCACACAAATACTTTACTACACCAGTTCTGTTTATAGATCAGTATGGATCATATGTTTTATATGGTGTGTTTCTTCTGATCTCTTAATCTGATGTCACAGCTTCAATTCCACTAGCACCTGTTGGGTGAAGTATGCAATGAGATGTTTTATTTCTGATCTCCAAGGTCAGTGTTGTTGCAGACCTACTGGTAGGTCAGCCCCTTTCTTGTGCTATGCATACAGAAGATCAGGTACATGTGCAAAGATTTCGTTGTCCTTGTCAGCATTCAGTTTGCAGTGGAATTGAGAACATGCTTAACATGGATCAGGACTGTAGATATGGAGGCAGTTTTTGACAAGCATTATTACCTCTCATTGCCCATTGAAGTGCAGCTCTGTTTATGTGTTTGCATTTGGGACTGGTTATGGTCAGTCATGAAGTTGTAACATAACTCAATGAAAGAAACAAGTGTCTCTTCATATGCTTGCGGTTGTAATAATTGTTTTGCAGATGAGAGATACAACAGCTGTGATAAGTCAGAGCAGGACTATGATGAGTCTGAGCACATCTTTACACAGTACACCCTGGGATCCATTGTTTGGGGAAAGATGGACGGCTACCCTTGGTAGGAATGAAGAATGTCAAGTCCTTCCTTTTTGTCTTTCTCTTTCACTCCCTCTGTTCCACACTCTAAGACCCAGGCATGCCCACACATACATATATACATGCGCTCATGCTGGCCCACTCGGGATGATGGGTCAGAAAAGCTCTGTTTTTTAAAAAGTTTTTGTTTGTTTGTTTTTTTTTTCTATTTTTTTTTTTGTTTGTTTGTTTTTTGTCATGTTGTTGCTGTCATATCTTCTTCTATGCTGCCTCTGTGGCAGTTTACCCATGCCTCTCATTCCGACACCCTGTCCACAGCCTGGCCCAGCTTGCTGCAGCCCCAGCAATGACAATCCGAGCCACAGGGAGCAGTCGGTGTCCAGTCATCAAGAGGTAACCGGTCAGATGAGATACTGCACTGCTTTTGAGTCACTTCGGTAGTGTTCAGTGGCGCCTGCATAGATCCAACATATGCAGGACACCACCTACCAAGCCTCCTACTGATGACAATGATTGTTTAGTTGTGGAGCCAGCATGGGTGAACTGTCCTCTGGATGTGCCGCCATGTCCATCCAGTGACAGCCCCCATGGACTTGCCAGTACCGGTGACCCAACAGTGTGACTTTTTTTTTTAATGCTGATCGATGAGAATGAGGATGATGAAGATGATGCTTCACATTTCTATTCTTGTCTGAGACTGCATAACACGGCTGTACTCTATGCTTAAGTTTCATCATACCTACTAGCATCACCCAAGCCCGAGAGGTATAGACACCTGCAGTTGGTCAGGAAATGCGGTGTTGGTCAGGAAGTTTGAGCAACACTCTCAGAGATGCATCCATTAAGTGGATGAAACTACACCGTGTGGTCGCAGTCTTCCCAGTTGAGCCTGTAGCAAAGTCAGCTGTGGGTAGGAGCCAGTTGGGGCCAAAAAATTCCACATGGTTCTGATGGGAATTAAACCCACAACCTCCCAGCTGGGAGTCTTTGATGCTAACCACTTGACCATGGGCGGCTGGTCAGAATAGCTCAGTTGTTAGAGCACCATACTTGTGATCCTGGGGCTGTGGGTTCAAATTTTCACCTGCTTGTTTCAGTATAGGGGCACTTTTCTCGTGGAGGTAACATTGGCTTTGACTCCCATTTCCTGAAAAGTCCTTTGAATGAGGTTGTAAACTGGTGTTCCTGTGTGTGAACACACATATAGCATCTTGCACACACCGAAAATCCCTTCACCAATTTTAAAAGGGAAGGCCGGTTTGGCCCTTTGATGGATGTTTCAGGTGGCCAGCAATGGTGGATACTGATCCAGACTGTGATAGGTATTGTCAGATTCAGCATGAAGATAGCATGGTGCCTGTGAGTACTTTCCCTCGTTTTTTTTCTTTTCTTTTTCCTTGATCTGTGTGTGTGTGTGTATGTGTGTGTGAGTGTGTGTGTGTGTGTGCGCGCGCGCACATGCGCGTGCGTGCGTACGTGTGTGCGTGCGTGCGTGCGTGTGTGTGAGCACATGCAAGCCAGTTTGTGCAGCTGTATAAGAACGATGTGCATGCATGCGCATATTGTATTTGTACATGTGTGGAGCCCACTCAGCCCTTCCTTTTTCAGTGGAATTTCTTTCTCTTGTTTGCTGGCTATTGAACTAAACCCAAAATAACTTGACTGGAAATTCAGCACACGCACACACGCACACGTACACACACACACACACACACACACACACACACACACACACACACACACACACACACACACACACAAGGAAATGATACATCTGTGTGCATTATCTATTAATTCACATTAATTTGCAGATCTCTACCTAGCTGCCATATGCACTAGCAGCATTAAGCAGCTTTTGGTTTGTTTCATCTAAAACAAGTATAATGGTGAAGTAGCAAAATTCAGAATATCATGTAACATAGAAGGAAAAACGAAGCGCAGAACAAGTGAACCAAGTAAACATGAAACCACTTGTGGTTTGTCCTCATGTCATGTTTGTAACATAATATGCTCACTTGATTTCTTGTTTGCATTCACTGGAGCAATGTGATATTTATCACATGTGAGCACATGCTCGACATTTGCACTGTAAGACTTTTTTTTTCTTAACATTTTTTTTTTTTTATGTGAACCTTTTCAGCTCCGTTGTCTTTTTTCTTCTCCACTTATGCCTTCTTGTAGGGCATTTCAAAATGATCAGAGCAGAGATGCTCTGTTTCAGCTTTCTGATGGACTATAACATTGCCTAATGCTTCAGAGTATTGAGGATTTTTGTTATGGCTGTTTGTGTTGTCTTTCTCTGTCTGCTTCTCATGCTTGACAGCTGCATAAATGAAAGAAAAGATTTTCTGCTTGGAGTTTGCTTCGAGTGAATGTTTTGAGCTTAACTAATTCACACATACACACACACACACACACACACACACACACACACACACACACACACACACACACACACACACACACACACACACACACACACAGACACACACACACAGACACACACACACACACACACACACACACACACACACACACACACTTGGCTGGAAAAAATTCACTGATTTCAGTCTGTCACATATGCATGTGTGTGTGAACAGAGCGACTACCATGTGGTGTTCCTTGATGAGAAAGTGTCGAGGTCATGGATCAGACCCTCAAGAATTCAGCACCTGCTCTTGGATCATTTGGCTCCAGGATCTGTGAGAGATTCTGACTTTTTTTCAAGTCACAGTGTACAAATAGACAAGGAATTTTGAAATTTAAAACTACTTGCTATAAAAACCACTCCCAAAACACCCTTACATGCATTTGTATAGATAAATAGATACAGATAAATAGATTTATATTCTAGCTCAGAAACTACAAAAGATATAAAAATGAAATATATATGATTTTTGAAGGAAATTGAATGGAGATTTTGAATCTGGGCTTCTTTTGTTTTAATTTTGATCATAAAAAATATTTAGGCATTTAGATTTGGATAGATTTTTTTTTGCACAATCAAAAACATATGTATTTACCACTACAGCTTCACATCCAAAAAAGAACACAAAGCAAAAAAGTTGAAAATAAAGTTTGTATTGTCACACTACACCTGTAAATGAAAGTAGTAAAAACAGTCTAGAAGTCTATCCAGACGCTCACACCTCATGCAGACAGGTCAGTTCACGACCACCCCCCCCCCCCCCCCACCACGCCCCCTTGCTGGACTTCAACCCTCTCTTTCACTCTCCTCCTCTCCTTCCCCTACCTTTCCTGCTGCCCGTGTCACGCCGCGAGCAGGCCGCGCTCCCCTCTCGCGCTGACTAACACGTCGCTGGCCACTCGCACACAGTGCAGAGTACACACTAGGCTAGCTCGTTCGACGTTGGTAACCAGTCAGCTGAACACACTCTTGAGATCGCACAGCACGACTCAATAACTGACGAATATGGTCGGCAATTCCATCACTATCATCATCTCACCTTCATGCTCGAGTGAGTCGCTGAATAAAAGATTATTATCTTTGTCAAAAATGATTAGCAGAGCCCGCTCAGCTGTGTAAGTACGTTTGATTTGGTCGCTACGCTCGTCGAAGGTTGCGCCGCCATCTTTGCAAGCGAGACAAAGCGCTGGCTGGTCATCCAGTCAGTGATGAGGAAAAAATGGTCTTTCCCCTCACGTGTGGTCATTTGCATATCATTTTAATACTGCAGACATATAAGGCTTACTACACACACTCTATTTCAGTCCTTTGATAGGAATAGTAACGAATGAAAATTAATGTTATAACTGAAGTCTCCAAATAAAAAGCTTAGATTCTGCTTAAAAGAATTATTACTGGTATGCGAGTCAACGCTACACATCCAATTTTGTGCAAAAATCTAGTAGTGGGTTTGGTTTGCTGAGTATGTATGGCTGTGTATTGTTGGTGGTCATGGGCTTACTACTGGGGTCACTTCATTAGAAACTCTGGATCCAGTCCGTACATTGATGCTAACTTTCTAATTTTTGGTCATCTCATACATTGCAACTTACATTTGAAGCAACTGCGATTACAATATAAGCTTACTCTGCTTTCTGAGCCATTGTTATTTATTCAGTGGCTGCCAAATTTGTCCCTGGTCATGTTACATAGAAAGATTTCAATCGTTGCCTTTCATTGTCACACTTAATATGGGTTTAAGATTAATATTTCAAAACTCTTTTAAGTCATCTTCTTAAAGTTCCATATGCTAATGCTTAAGTCTTGCCAAATAACAGATATTGGAACAAAATGTAGATTAGTTCTTGACAGCAGAAAAAAGCGGATCAGTACTTAACTAGGAATGGCAGATAAAGAACTAAATGATATTTAACAAGTAAGAGCAGACATGCTTCAAAAGTTTTTTAAAAAAGTATGTTAATAGCAAAAAAAGAGAATGATTGCTGTAGTTCCTTGTCATATGATGTGGATATATTCACATATTAATGCCTACTAATATATCTACCTGCATATGTTTGCATGTGCTCTAGATACATATGTTCATACAAAAATTAATGTGTTCATCCTAAATATGCATGCTTTGTGAAGTTAACATTTTTATCGTGTGTGTCATCAAATTTGGGAGAGTGTCTTGATGTACTTGAATCATTCAAAAATCTAATCTGTATTGTTCATATCTCCATGATAAGTAACGTAACAGCTGTGACATTATCACTGTGTCTTTCTATCAGTGTGAGACCATGAAGCAATTGATATCTTTTCTGTTTTGGTATCATTTCAATGAAAACTTGAACAATAGCAACCAACATCTGACCTCATGTAGATGTAAGTAAACAGTATGACTATAGAAAATGATACATGCTCAGAATGTTTTAGTTTTACAAAAATGTAGTGTTGCTGAAGGGTTATTTGGATCAAATGATAAGTGTTATAAATCCATGTGTACTCTTTGTTGTTAAATGTAATGTTATAGACAGTGTTACAGCACTGGAAATGGAAAAAAAATATGCAACAACCAGTCTTACACATGCATGTAATCACACTCTCCCCCCCCCCCCCCCCTTCCCCACCCTGTCCCTACTTTTTCTTCAGTCTCTCACCATGCAACTCAAGTACACACAAGTGCATGCACACACATACACCCATCCAAACACGCCCTCTGCCTCCCTGTCACTTCCTTTCTCTCTCCTTTACCCCACATGTGCACACACAAGGAATACTTCAGGCACTCATACACATATACGTACGTGCATGCTCATGCATACATGTACATATGTATAAATGCACACGCACACACACACACACACACGCATACTCGCACATGCACACACCTGCACATGTGCTCACATGCATGCACACGTTCGCACACACATGCACTTGCACTCACACACACACACGCATGCACACGCGCGCGCGCGCACACACACACACACACACACACACACACACACACACACACACACACACACACACACACACACATCTCTCAAGTTACATCATCACAGTTAAGCCACCTATACCTTATTTTTGCAGATCTTCATGAAAGGACACAAGTTCAAAAAAGAGATGCAAGCAGCCATGAAAAGAGCGGAGGTTGCTCTGCATATGCCTCTGCAGGTAATAAAGTTTTAGTCAGTTAATTTGATAATTAGAAAGACTACAGTGATGGCAACAGATAGTGGTACTAAACACTTACAACCTGTATATCTATACACTTCTTGTGTTCTCTACACAAAATACATATACTTCCTGCCTGAATAAAGTGTTGTATGGTGTAGTCAGTATGAATGTAAAAGTGTGTGTGTGTGTGTGTGTGTGTGTGTGTGTGTGTGTGTGTGTGTGTTGATTCGAGAGATGGGCTTATCAGCAGTATAAGATGAGATCAACAACGGTGGGTGTTGCTACTGAAAGACTGGTATTTTATTCCAATCATGTTGGAGAGCTATCATCTGTTATTCTTCAGCTTTCAGTGAACAAGTATTGAGAGAAAAAGAGTTCCAGAATACATCAGTTTTTATGGCAACTATGCCAGTCTTTTAGGAAAAACACTCCAGCATCAAAATGTGTGTGAACAGGCCTGCCATCATTTATAGTAATGATGATGATCATGAGAAGGGGGAATGTTAACTGAAATCAGTTAACTGAAATGATACAACTTCCACCCTCATCTATCTGTTCCTGCTACCTCACCCTACCCCTTCAACTTCCATCCCAACGCTCCCCATTTTCCCTGTTATTGACCTTAAGATGTGGTGAAAGAATATGTCCTTCCATACACTTAAGCTCAGCACAACACTACACAGAACAGTGCAGAGCAATACAGGACAGCTCAGAACCAAAATACTGCACAGCACAACACACAGCAAGTCACTGTACAATGTAAAATGCTGAATGTATCATGAAATGACAGTATTCATTACCAGTGTTCACAAACAACTATTGTTAAATCATTCAAAAGAAGCTGTGGCAAGGATAATTCTTCAATCTAAATCAACATATTGGAACAAAATCAGGATCTTATGTGTTCATCTGTTTCAGGTAGCTAACCAGTTACTTGGCATGAGGAAAACATAGCCTCTTCCTACCATTTCTTGATTTAATTCTACAGTATTTTTGGGACAAAATCAAGATCAAGAAAAACATCATTCACTCAACCTTACCTCTTTCACCTGCTTCAACTGAAATTGTGATTGAAGACCTAGTCAAAAGCACAGTTCTTTCTTTCTTCTCTAAAATCATGTGAGCTTGAGATCTGTTTCTGGACTGTCATTTTCTTGCCCTCTGTCACCAACATAATGAGCAAGTCTTACATTTCTAGAGAATTTCCTGAGGCATGCAAGTGTTCCCTGGTTGAATCTCTGCTAAAGAAAACTACACTTGATTCTGATGACTTGAAAAAAATCACTGCCCTGTTTCAGATCTTGCCTTTATGTTAAAGCATCACATTCTTCAGCAATTCGGTGATCATTTGACTCACAACTTACTCAGTAGCTTTCCAGTACACATATAGACCTCATTACAGCACTGAAACCGCATTCATAATAAATGGCATTTAAATGTTCCTAGACTACAGTAACTTACTAAGCATTCTGACATTGCTCAATCTATTTGCCAAATTTGATACCCATGACCATATTTTCCTGTTCAACAGACATAGATACCCATTTGGCATTTCTGGCCCTGCATTGTCATGGTTTGAATCTCATTCCAGAAACAGCATCTGAAATTGTAGCAGGAGGTGGCTATCAATCCTGCCCATGAGTAATCACATATGGTGTCCCCAAAGGGTCTGTGCTGGAACCAGTGCTATTCAGTTTTAAAACCTGACCTTTTTTCAGTTATGTTCAAAAACATTTGCTGACTTGTCATGTCTTTGCTGATGATTATCAACAGGATGAAGAAACATCTTTTTCTGATTTTCTTCTGTTAGGACTGAACAAACCTCTTTCATGTTCTTCCCATAGAACTAGAGACTCAAATGTAACCATTCTTTCATAAAAAAAAACAAAACTTTAGCGTCATGTTTAATTCAAAGCTCTCAATAAAGCAGCATGTAAACAATTTCTGCAAAACTCTATACTTACAAATTCAAAAAACCAGTTCCATTCAACACTTTCTGAAATGCAAGAGACTCAAATTCTGATGTGTTCAATTTTCTCATCCAGACTGGGTTATTCTAGTTCATTGCTAATTGCCAGCCCTCAATATCTGATACAAACACTCTTAAATTCAAAATACAGTTGCAAGGTTAATATTCAGAGCTAAAAGGACAAGCCACAGCACTCAGCTTCTGCATTTTCTTAATCAACTACCAGTTTTTACATGCATTTGATACAATCTCACTATTTTCGCCTAATTCGGAATTTCTGATGGCCGTGTGAGGGGGAGGGATACACTGGGGAGGGTATCAGGAGGGGGGACACAGTTATCAAGGCTAGGGGGGGGGAGACTGGGCAAGTCCAGGGGGGCCAGGAGTGTGGACATAGGTAGGGGGAGGTAATGGGGGGGGGGGGTGAGGGAGGGGGGGGGGGGGAGGGGGGGGGGGGGGGAGAAAGGGAGGGGGGGGGGGGGGGGGGGGGAGGAGGAGATAGTTTGGGGGGGCGCAGGCCAGTGAAAGGGAATAGGGGGATGAGGGGGAGATGGGGGAAATTTTGTGAGGGGGGGGGGAGGGGGCGTAGGGTGGGAGGGGGGGGGGAGGGGGGGGGGGGGGGGGGGGGGGTGAGGTAAGGGGGGGAGGGGGGGGGTTTAACTTAGGGCTTTTTGTCTGGGGAGGAAAGGGAGGGGGGGGGGTAGAGAAGGGCATCGGGTGTTCATCTGTTTCAGGTAGCTAACCAGTTACTTGGCATGAGGAAAACATAGCCTCTTCCTACCATTTCTTGATTTAATTCTACAGTATTTTTGGGACAAAATCAAGATCAAGAAAAACATCATTCACTCAACCTTACCTCTTTCACCTGCTTCAACTGAAATTGTGATTGAAGACCTAGTCAAAAGCACAGTTCTTTCTTCTCTAAAATCATGTGAGCTTGAGATCTGTTTCTGGACTGTCATTTTCTTGCCCTCTGTCACCAACATAATGAGCAAGTCTTACATTTCTAGAGAATTTCCTGAGGCATGCAAGTGTTCCCTGGTTGAATCTCTGCTAAAGAAAACTACACTTGATTCTGATGACTTGAAAAATCACTGCCCTGTTTCAGATCTTGCCTTTATGTTAAAGCATCACATTCTTCAGCAATTCGGTGATCATTTGACTCACAACTTACTCAGTAGCTTTCCAGTACACATATAGACCTCATTACAGCACTGAAACCGCATTCATAATAAATGGCATTTAAATGTTCCTAGACTACAGTAACTTACTAAGCATTCTGACATTGCTCAATCTATTTGCCAAATTTGATACCCATGACCATATTTTCCTGTTCAACAGACATAGATACCCATTTGGCATTTTCTGGCCCTGCATTGTCATGGTTTGAATCTCATTCCAGAAACAGCATCTGAAATTGTAGCAGGAGGTGGCTATCAATCCTGCCCATGAGTAATCACATATGGTGTCCCCAAAGGGTCTGTGCTGGAACCAGTGCTATTCAGTTTTAAAACCTGACCTTTTTTCAGTTATGTCAAAAACATTTGCTGACTTGTCATGTCTTTGCTGATGATTATCAACAGGATGAAGAAACATCTTTTTCTGATTTTCTTCTGTTAGGACTGAACAAACCTCTTTCATGTTCTTCCCATAGAACTAGAGACTCAAATGTAACCATTCTTTCATTAAAAAAAACAAAACTTTAGCGTCATGTTTAATTCAAAGCTCTCAAAGCAGCAGCATGTAAACAATTTCTGCAAAACTCTATACTTACAAATTCAAAAAACCAGTTCCATTCAACACTTTCTGAAATGCAAGAGACTCAAATTCTGATGTGTTCAATTTTCTCATCCAGACTGGGTTATTCTAGTTCATTGCTAATTGCCAGCCCTCAATATCTGATACAAACACTCTTAAAGATTCAAAATACAGTTGCAAGGTTAATATTCAGAGCTAAAAGGACAAGCCACAGCACTCAGCTTCTGCATTTTCTTAATCAACTACCAGTTTTTACATGCATTTGATACAATCTCACTATTTTCGCCTAATTCTCCACTTTAGGTGCTGCCTCTCACTAGATGACAGAAGATAGTCAAATTTACATGCCCCTTCACCAACTCCAGTTATGTTTCGATTCATGATTGCTTCTTGCATTGAATCCAATTATTTCGGTGTATGTTTCCATTTTTTTTGGCTCCCATCTTTCTGGAACAGTTGGTCTCGCAACCTTTGGCATTCTGCTGCCGTGTGTGATATGATACACTGTTTCAAGACTTTCAGTTATCAAGCATATGATCTGTGTGTATGTGCATGAATGTGTTTGTATAGGTATGAGTATGTGAAAGAGAGAGAGAGAGAAAGAGAGCACCAGTGAGAATAGGCATGAATAAATTTTGTGAAATGTATGAAAGTAATTTTTCTTTTATACTTTAGCTTTTTTCTGTTCATTAACAGAAAATGTTCATTACATTTATTTTGAAGCAATTTGTGAAGTCCCTGACAAGAAAGAAAGCATTCTAGAAATTTCTATCGTTATATGATGTTTCAGGATCGACTGAAACACTTTGGATTCTCTGCTTGCTTCAGAAATCTGACTACCAGATGGACCAAAGGTATCATAACCAGCGTCTGCAGTTGAGTTCTTTGTAATTTCTGTATGCTCCTATAGTGTATTCAGAACATATTTGGACAGAAAAGTGGAAAGAACTGCTGACAGAAAGTCAATCTTTTGCCTCTGATTATTCTTTTTGAAACTTTTTGTTTTTTTGAAGTGGAGGTTAAAAAAAGATTTGTAGGTGTTGTTAGGGGGATAGAAAGGGTGAAGGGGTGGGTTGGGGTGTCTGTCGTCCATGTCTCAACATTTACATTTTTGATGAAATTAAGAATATTTGTGTTCTGTTGTGCAAAGTCTGTTTGCCTACAGTCAAAAATGATCTATAAAAGTGTCCAAGAAAGAGCACAGTATCAGTTACTGGTCTCTTTTGCCCTGCCAGAGTTTCATGAAAGCTTTTTTTTTTTTTACAATGTGATGGAACACTTTTTTATGGTTTGTTGTTCAGACTTGTTTTGTATTGCCTTTTGATGTCCATTGTGGGTGTGTAGTGAGCAAGGTAGGACATGTGGGCTGTGTCGGTATTCAGTTACAGGTGAAGTAATTCATGAGAAGTAAACTAATTCACAGTCATAGAAGTTGCTCCTGATTTATCCTGCTATGAAAGACACAAGTTTGTGTTGCAGACATTGTGTCAAGAGTGTAACCATGAATGGAATGATATGTGACTTGCCTTGTGAGGCACAGGGATGGGAATTAGCTACTGGTATTTTTCTGTAGCCCTCTTCCAGCTTTCTCTTTACCCTGGAATTTCCACTGGCCCATTTTTCAGCTGAAAGCCCCATCCTAAAAAATAATGGCAGCTGCTGCTTCTTAGTTCTTGTGTCAAAGCCTACCTCTTATATAGGCTCTTTCTCAGTGATCAAGTTGCTCTGTTTCTTAAGGCCCTTGGCCCCTTTTTTAATTCATTAAATTCAGCCTTGGGGGTAGGTAAACCATTCACTGGTCATGGTTGTGTGGAGTGTACAAAGGCTGACACAGTCTGATGGTACACATGACCTAAAGGTATCTGCCTTTTAGAGGGAAGGTTAAAGGTTGCATGCTCAGTAAGGGTGAGAGTGTCTGCCAGCCTTTTTAATGCCGTCAGTTAGTGGTGCCCTACCATGCTATTAGATACAGTGGTTCCTTTTTGTTTTTTGAAGCCTCCATTGCAGCAGAAAAGGGAACAAAAAGGCTGGGTGTGCGGTTTTCATCTTCCTTCTCATTTGATTGTCTTTTTCCTTGTCTGAGCATTTTTTCATTTAATTTAGGAAAGACAGTGAACTGATGGTGGTCATCTGGTGCTTAGCTCACAGGCATTCCTAGCACGAGTTTTAGTGGAAACGAATCAGAATTAGACCAAAAAGTGAAAGAAAGGAACATGGGATGGGTTGTTTGGATGGAGGTGGTGAGGAGCAAGGGGGAAAAGGCAAAATCATGGCTACATGGCTCTGACAAGAAAAATCGGAATTTGAAGAAAAGTTTTGAGACTAGAAAATAATTCATTCTGTGATACAACAGTGTGCAATGCAACTTGTATTTATAACACCTTTATAAAAAAAAAAAAAAAAAACACACATACTGATAATGGTGCGAAAAATATGTGCAGAACTGCATATGTGTGTAGAAATTTTGTATGAATTCATGTGGATACATGTATGCTACTATCTTCAGCCCTGATTTAAAGGAAAATAAAGTTCATTGCTCTGTTTGCCTACAGCTGAAGCAAAAACTAAATATGCTGAGAAGAGAAAAGCACCAAAACTGGCAGGTAATCTTTTGTTTCTGTAACCAAACAACTGATTTCTCTTTTTGTGACACAACGTTTCCTGCATTTAAATGGAAACTTTTTAGCCTCATTATCATCATCCTCATCTGTCTTGATGGTCATGAAAAACGCCAAAACAATGTCTCAAATTCTGTGGAACTTTGTTGTCTACCTTTGTTAGATATTCCTTTTTTTCCCCTCCCTTCGCACCTCTTTTGAGTTCTGCTTAAATCTTTAGAATCAGCAAGTTCATTAGAATTGTTGGTGGAAGGACATGGTGACAGGCCATTCAAAAGGGGGGCAACCCACTAATGCTGGCTCTGAAGCTGATCACTTTGGAGCTTGTGAAGTGGTGTCCTGCGTATGTGAAATCAGAACAGGCTTCACTGAATATCACCAAAGTGACTTAGCTGCAGTGCATTGTCTGGTGGACCGTCACAACCTGATATTTGTAGGCCCCCTAAGAATGATGATGCCAGGATTGTGACTTGATAGCCATGTGTATTGCTGTGTGTATGAGGAAGCTGGGATGAGATACAAATATGGAGATGACATAGAAAATGGGATGAAAGAAAAATTAGAAAAGAAAACAAAAACATCTGAGAGAGTGTGTGTGTGTGCGTGTGTGTGTGCGTGTGCATGCGTGTGTGTGTGAGCTTAAGATATCCACAGTTACCTCTGTGTGTGTGTGTGTGTGTGTGTGTGTGTGTGTGTGTGTGTGTGTGTGTGTGTGTGTGAGAGAGAGAGAGAGCTTAAGATATCCACAGTTACCTGTGTATGTATTTAAGAATCTTCAGTTTGAACTGTAGGTGAAATTTTCTTTTCAGATAAGTGGTTTTTCTTTTTTTTTTAAAAATATTTTCAGCAATAATGAAATCTGAGGCACAAACATCTGCCCCTGCAGATTAGTGAAGTTTTTTTTTTTGTGTGTGGTAATCATCATCATCTATAATGAAATCTGAAACACAAACCTTTGCCCCTGAAAAATGAATTGTCAGAATAGTTTTCTACTCTTTTAAACAAAACATGGATGTTCATATGTGTGCACTTTTGTTGAAAGAATAGAAAGGCTGTACATGGGATTTGAAGATCTATGAATGACTATATATGACCTAAGATTAAAAATAGTCTGCATTTTGACATCTTCACATTTATTCCATTTCTTATGTTCATTGTAAAATGATTTGGAATTAGTTTCCCTTATGCCCTGATTTGCTGTTTCATTTTCCCTTTCATACTCATACCTGCGGAAAGTTTATATTAGAAATCTCAAGTAAAAGTTCATTCTTGGGGACTGTCGTTGAAGGGTATGTATTATTAGAGGGAGATACTCACTAAGCCTGACTCATGTTATTGGCAGTATAGGTTGATGTCCTTTAAATGTTCAATGAAAGAAGTAAGTGCCACTGAACATCCTTTGAGTGACTGATCAGTAAAGCAGCATCTCTGGTGAGGGGGGAGGGGGATCAGAATGATATTAAATGAGTATTGTCACTGAGGGGTCACTGAAAATGGGATGTATCATTTCTTATTGATAATGTCTGTTCACAATGGTTTATGAACGTAGCCTGAGTCTCTGTCATTCTATTCACAGGCTCTGTGTCGTCCAAGAGGAGCAAATTGATGCTAGACAGCCAGCCATCTGAGTACAGCAGTGACTCTGACTCGTGTATCCCAAATGCTGGTTACTCACCCAGCAGTGACCTCAGTTCTAGCTCTGACTTTGATGGAGATGAAGACAGTGACAATGGTGAAACCACCAGAAAGGGATTTCAAGCCAGAAAAAAGTGTAAAGGAGAACGCAAAGTTTGCAATAAAAGTGAAGTTTTGAAGGAACAGTCAGCACATAGAAGAATTGTCAAACATAAAAGATCAGATAGGAAAGGTGTGGATGATTTGAAACAAAAAAAAAATTCTGAACATTCCAGGAACAGGCCTCAGGTCTCTGCAAAAAGTAAAGTTCACAGACAAGAAAGGCAGAACTGCTACACCGATTCTGAATCCAGTGTTGGTCAAAACCAGTTTGCAAAAGCAAATCCCATGAAGAAAAAATTCAAATCTGCCAAGAAGCTGGAGAGCAAATCAGACAGGGAAAAGATCCACACAAAAGATCCTTTGCCTGCTTTGAAATCTAAAGACACAAACTTTGAGAACAAGACAAAGAAAAGAACAAAGACACATCAAAGAGGAATCTGTCTGGAGACAGAACATTCTCTGGAAAAGAATGCTCAAACGAAAACTTGCAAAAGAGTCATTCAAAAAAGACGTCAAAAGAGACAAAAAAAAATGTGACAGTGAAGGAATGATGGACCAGAAACCGTCCTATGATCAGCCACCAAAGAAGAAAAACTATTTAAGTCAGAAATGGCCAGAAAAAGAGATGATGCTCTGAGGTTGATGCAAAAGGAACAACAGACAAATGTCACCAATGTTGGAGACAAGAAAATTAAAACAAAAGGACAAAAGTTTGTGGCACCTGTGAAACCAACATTTGTTAAGTCTTCTTCAAAATCAGCAGCTTCAGCTCAAGAAGATGTTCATAAGGAAAAAGAAATACTTGACAAATCTCAGCCAGGCCAGGAAGTTTTGGTTATTAACAAAGATAATGATACTGAAGTGATGACAACACTGCCAAAGCAAGACCGGCTTCCAGGACCTAAAGAATGCAGTGGACAGAGACCACTCTCTCCCCAGCCTCATACCCTGAATCCAGCACCCAGAGAAACTGACCAAGTTTCCCTGTCTCCCCACCAGTCCCCACCATTGAGTCCCAGTAACAGAGACCAGTTTGTTCCCTCCATGGATGATGCTGACAAGGACAGTGATGAGGATGAAATACTGATCACAATGGACACAGATGAAAAGAAAGGAAGAGCAGAGAGCATCTCCGAAACCAGATGTGGGAAAGGAAACGTTGAATGATGGAAGGGACAGTGACAGTGACTGTCTGGACCTGGAGGAAGACCTTCCCATTCCCAGTCTGCAGCAGGTTTTGCAGGTTTAATCCTCTTCTTCTCAACCTCTCTTTACTAAACTTAGCTATCAACACTGACTGTTTTTGTCAATATTTTGTATCGGTTCAACATCCAACATGAAATTACTGTTTTCTTTAGGATTTCTGTAATTTTATTTACACACACACTCACATGCACACACACATACACACAGATGGACAACAAAACCAACTCATGTTTTCTTCTTGTATTCAAACAAAAAACACAAAGATTATATTACTGATGCATGGACAGACTTGGTACTTCATGGAAATTTGTTCAGCTACCAAGATGAGAAAAAAAAACAACAACTTTGACATGGTTTTAAGAAAATTGTTTGTTGTGCAACATATTCAAATTCTGCATCAATTATATACCTTTGGCCTTTGATGCCATAAAAAACATTTTTTTAAAATGTGTGATTGGGCACACAGCAGTCTCAGTTTTTGGCCCAAAGACCTCAAAACTTTAGTTTGTTATAGACAAATCTGCTGTTTTCAGCATAGTCAGATTTGATAACTGTTGCTTGCATAATTTTGGAGTTAAACCTATCCTCCCAAATGTTTTTTGGAATTTCCATAATTTCGATGGTATTCCCCAGATTCCAGATTTAGTGCAAAAAATCCAGAATTTCTCAATTCTACTAGCTGCAGTGGTGAAGTGGGAAGCGTCGCAGACTTCCGGCTGGGAGGTCAAGGGTTTGATTCTCATCAGAGTCATGTGGGATTTTTCTGCCCCAACCGACTCCTACCCAGAATTGAGTTTGCTACAGGCTCAGTTGGGAAGGCTGGGATCACACAGTCGAGTTTCATCCAGTTAATTTATGCATCTCTGAGAGTGTTGCTCAAATTTCCTGACCAACACTGCATGTGTCGGTATCTCATGGGCCTGGTTGACACCAGGATATATTATGAAAGGAAGTGTAGAATACAGCCGTGTAATGCAGTCTCAGACGAGAACGGAAATCTGTAACATCATCTTCATCATCCTTGTTTTCATTGATCAACACAACAACAAAAAAAGTCTCAAATTCTGTGGCCCTTCACACTCTGCTCTCATGATGACCTCAGTTTCGATGTCTCTCCATGTCTGTGGTCTTGGTTTGGTACTGCTGGGCTCTCCGGTATTGGCGAGTCCATGGGGGCTGTCGTTGGATGGACGTGGAGGTGCCCTCCGGAGGGAGAGCTCACTCCTGCTGGCTCTGCGACTAAACAGTTATTGTTGTCAGTAGGGGCTTAGTAGGTGTGTGTCCTGCATATGTTGGATCAGAATGGCACCACTGAACACCACCGAAGTGACTCAGCAGCAGTGCAGTGTCTTCTCCAGTGGGTTGCTTCTTGGCAACTTGACATTAACTGCTCCCTGTGGGTTGCTGGTGCCGGGGCTGCCGCGGGACTGACCTGGCTGTGGCTGTGGACAGGGTGTCGGAATGAGTGGCATGGGTGCACTGCCACTGAGGTGGCACAGAAGATGGGACAGCAAAAAAGAAAAAAAAAAAGAAAGAAAGAAAAAAAAGAATGTGTAAATTTTGTTTAAAAAAATGTGGGGTTTAGGGGGTTATTTTTAATAGGGATGATGAAGTATTGCAGAATAAAGTACAAATGATATGTATATGTATGCAATTACATGTATAGAAAATGCGTTTTTTAACCCTTTACTTCTCAACTGCATTCATGCAGCAGTCTTTGATAGTAGGAGAAGTCTTTGACATTGCCACTCATTTTTGTTGATAGTAGGGGAAACTTTTGACATTGCCACTTGTTATTATTTTAAACTCATCAAACTTATTGCACTTTAAAATCTAGATCAGACACACCATAAGGTATTTCAAAATCTGCATCTCATGTGTGCACTGAAAGTGAAGGGATTGAAGCTGAGCTTCCATTGCCCTGAAGGTCTGTGCTGACATGATGATCTTAGTTTCTTTTTTTTTTTTTTTTTTGTTCTTCTTCACATCCACATCTGTGGTGTACCTGTTTTTCATGTCGAAAGTCTACAGATTCCAGGGGGTTGCTGTCAGATGGACATGGTGGTGCCTGCCCCTGTGAAATTAAACTCACTCATGTGGCTGTCGCAGACAAGTAATTTCTGCCAGGCATCACAAAATAACAGCTGAAGATGGGGCTGTGCATGGGAAGATCAGAAGAAGTAGTGTGAAGTAGCTTCACGGTGAAGGTATGGAAGATAGGATAGTGAACAAAAATAAAAATTAATGAAAATTAAAAAAAGATTGATTGATGTTTTTGTTGGTTTGCTATCTAAATACATGCAATGTTATTGATGTGACAGTGGTGTGCCATGCAAAGGATCCAGTGACCATGACAGTGAGTCTGATCCTCTGGAAATGCCTGAAGACTGAGTTGCAGCTCTTTATGCCAAGATTATGACCTGGAAATGCCAGAAGACTGCGTTGCTGCTTTTCATGCCTTTTCTTTCTCCTGCGACTTGGAACATGGTTGAAGAATGGATGGCTCCCTATTTCGTTTTTTTTTCCTGATGTTGCTTGTTTTGTTGATGTTCAGTTATATTCTGTTTTCTTGGATAGAAGAAAAAAAACTTCTATCTTCTGATGGTTTTCAGTCATTTTGAACACAGTGAAGATGGAGTGCTTTGTCTGTAAAAGACCTTTTCTTCTGTGCTCACAGTCTGCCACATTATTATGACATTTTCAGGGTATATTAGAATCTAGCAGTGTTGATATCTTTAAAATAGTTTTATGTCCATTTATGCTGTCTTAAAATGGGACAGAAGCATTTCACCAAATAGCACAAAACCATCACACCAGATTGAATTGTCCAGTTTACCATTGCTTGTTGTGTATTGTTAAATGCATCAGTTGCCTATACATGATAAAAAAAAAAATCACCTGAGTTAATTTGAAATGAAAAAAAGTTTGATTTATTATCAACGTATGCTTCTTTTACATTAAACATTCCCAAAAAATGAACATCCTTTCATTTGAGCTGAACAGTCTCATGTGATTCTTATGTATTGAGAAGTGGTATCATTCTCATGAGAATTTCTTTTGGCACCCTTGTGCAAGTTTTATCCTCAGTACTCTGTGTTTTATGGAATAACATTCATGTTCCTTCTGTAGTAATAAAGAGACCGGTCTTACATTTCCTGTTTTTCTCATGAAAACCTCAGATTAAATTTAACTGTATATACTTTAGATGTGTACTTCATAGCTGTTTGCACTGACAGCTGTTTTATTTAATTCTTCTTTATTCTTAATAGAATGCACATAAGATATCTATTCTTGTGACCCTTGGTGTGAAGAGGCAAATGGATGTTAATTCATGACAATTTGAATGTGTTTTCATATCTTTTTTGCATTGCTCAAATGTTAGGTTACAGACATCAACACACACATTCCTCTCTTTGAAAACGAAAACATTATGATCAGTCTTTGAAAAGCTGACCATTTTGTCTGTAAATAACTGTGGTGCTATGAAGTTATGGAACAGGTGTGCTGTGATATCCACTGCTTTTTTTCTTTTTCTTCTTCTTCTTCTTTTTTTTTTTTTTTACAGCATATCTGACATGAATCTGTGATATCGGTTCATTTGAATATGATGCCCTGTGCTCATGGATGAGAATAAAAGTTAAGGTCTTTTTTCAATTGCATACTGACCTTACCCCAAAACAGGTGATGCTCTCTGGTCAGGCATGCCAACTTCCTGTATCCTTTTCATATATTTCCTTTTATTTCAGATCATACACATTTGTTTTTCTCTCTTCAAAACAAAGAAAGTAAAAATAAAAAAGGAAAGGAATATTAGAGAATGGTTGCTGTCTCAGCCAGACAAAAAGAAACAGAAATGTGTTGAATGTTTATGAGAAATCTAGTAAATGGGAGTGTAATTGTGTTCACCTTCCCTCTTCAATTTCTCCAGTCCCACTGTCATTTTTCTTTTGCAATAGATTGTGGTTTGTTGTCTTTGGCTCTGCTCTACTTGATATAGAGAGACCAGCATAGCATAATCATTATCCTGCTTTTTGAGTTCATTAAGTATTCCAAGCAGGGGTGACTACTGCCAGTTGAAGAAGTAGTTCTAGGACATCAGATTACAGAATCATAATAACACATGTGTTTACAACATGCACAAATGTACATGTCACAATAAGAATGATTATATTTGTAAGTTTTCTTGCAGAAGGACACAGAGTCAAATGGAGAAAATATGCACACACACAAATTTTTGAAAGGTAAATGTTTGTTTTTTTCCCACTTATATCAAGATGGTACTACTTTGTTCTGAAAAAGGTGAAAATGTGATTGCCAGTTGGACTGACTTTGGAAAAGAGAGGATAAAAGGACATTACAACTCTTCGGCCCGAAACCACCACTGCTGCCCTTCGTATTCACCATAGCTTGTTTCTGGCTTATTGTGTACGCTCCAGATAATATAGGATAATGCAGTGTATGGTAGACATTTTGTTACTACAGAAGCTTCTCTGCCATGTTCATTCTTTTGTTGTGTTTGTAAAATCCTGTTGTACAGGAAGAGAAATCCACATGTTCAGCTGTGTTTTTTTGTTCGTTCAGTTCAGAGATGGTGTAAAGTGTGGAACATTATTATGACATTGGAAATGTCATGTTTCATAACCGGAGTAACTGTGAGGGCCGGGTCCAGGTTTTTACACCTCCAGTAACTTGGATATGTAAGATCTGTCATTGTGAATATCTTGTTAAGAGGCTTACTTCTCTTGAGTGTCTAAAAGTATGGGATAAGAGCAAGATTTGTGTGCAGAGTTTGATGGTTTTTTTTTTTATTTTCATAGCGCAAATAACTGACTCTGGTATTGAATCTCCATAATATCGCCATTGTGATCTACACAGTTTTCTCTGTGAGAACGCTGGGGGTGTTTTAATACAAATAATATCACTTTCCTCTGGAAGTTCAGTGCTACTAAATTCCTCTTTTTGTCAAGTTCCTTGAGGTTCCTTTTTTCATGTTTGTCTTTACAGTCATCTACTATTTTTCTGCCTCTGTGGACCATTTTTTTTTTTCTGCCTTTATTCTGGAAGCTGTTTTACGTTTTGTTTGTTTTTTAAATCACAGTTTGTAACATGCCAGCTTTCTTGTTGTAGTCTTGTGACTAGGTAGTGGAAATTGTACATATTGTCCAGAATGGACGCCATATGTCCATTCTATTATGCGTATTTGCCCATTTGGGTTTTTTTTTCCCCTTTTCTGAGGCTTTTAGACATTTTCATTAATTCTTAACCTTTTCTTAATTTTTTTAAAAATGAAGCAGAATGGCTGATGCTTCCAGCATAGCCTTGTCTTATTGGTTTTGAAGACATCAGTAGCTGAGCTATCAAATTGTGAAGTGTTTGTGATTGTTCAGGATAAAGACTTTTTTTCAGAATGTTACCTTTTTTCATGTGAGTTTGACAGCCCTGAAAGACTCTGTGTGTTGAGACGGGATGTTATGAATTTACTGGCAATCGTTGAATTAAAAACAACAACAACATTCTGCCTTATTACCAATAATCATCAGATTATTAGAAATTCAAATTATCCTTAAGTGATTGATTGTTTTTGAAGAAGTACATAGGATAGGACAGCTGTGTTAAACGTTATCAAGAAATTTAACTCAAATGGTTTGCAGGCAAAAATAGCTGTTGCTAAAAATTAATGTCCACACACACAAAAAAGGCATGTGCAATCCACATGTATTGGAAATATCTATGCAAATGGATGTTTACTGGTAAGGTAAGTACATGAAAGTGTGTCAAATTGCTAAGCAATCTTTTGCTTGCATTAAGAGTATTAACAGTACGTTTATGTGATTTAAATAGCAGTATTAGTTTGTTCTCATGAATGCTTCTGAATAACTGTGATAATACAGATTCATCCGTAATCTACTATATTATTTAACTGATTCATGAAAAAAAAAAAGATTAAGAAGTCCTGCTCGGTATGTCAGGTCCAGACTGTATATTCTCTTTTCCAGCGAAAGAATCTGATTTTTAAAGATGAGACAGATGGCTACTGTTAGATGATTTTCTGACTTCTTTTTAACAACTCCCCCCACATGTCCACACTTACGAATGTTTGTATATGAGAGAAACGACAGTTTTGAGGCATCACAAGCATTCATTCATTTTTTGGAATGTGAAAAACACACACACACACACACACACACACACACACACACACACACACACACACACACATGCATGCACACACGCACAGACATGCACACACGCACAGACATACACACACACACACACACACACACACACACACACACACACAAACACACACACACACATGCATGCATGCACACACGCACAGACATACACATAAACACACACACACACACACACACACACACACACACACATGTTTGTTTACTTCGGTCTGAGTTGCATTATATGAGGCTTTGATGTTTCCATTGTGTCCCATTGCTACCGGTTTTGATGACCAGTTTGCATTCACTATGGCTTTCAAAACATGAAACTGTTGACATATTTTTCATGTTGCCTGTAACAATGAGCATGTTTGGTTAACACTTTTTCCTAACTGTGCATAAGGCGAACGAAAAAAAAAGCTGCTTTTTTAACTTCTTTTTAACAACCCCCCCCACATGTCCACACTTACGAATGTTTGTATATGAGAGAAACGACAGTTTTGAGGCATCACAAGCATTCATTTTTTGGAATGTGAAAACACACACACACACACACACACACACACACACACACACACACACACACACACATGCATGCACACACGCACAGACATGCACACACGCACAGACATACACACACACACACACACACAAACACACACACACACACACAAAACACACACACACACATGCATGCATGCACACACGCACAGACATACACACAAACACACACACACACACACACCACAATGTTTGTTACTTCGGTCTGAGTTGCATTATATGAGGCTTGATGTTTCCATTGTGTCCCATTGCTACCGGTTTTGATGACCAGTTTGCATTCACTATGGCTTTCAAAACATGAAACTGTTGACATATTTTTCATGTTGCCTGTAACAATGAGCATGTTTGGTTAACACTTTTTTCCTAACTGTGCATAAGGCGAACGAAAAAAAAAAAGCTGCTTTTTTAACAATCCATAAAGCAGATGAAAAAACTCTTCCTTTAATAATGCATACAGTTGTTGAAAGCGCTCGCTTTTAACAGTGCATACAGTAGATTGAAACATCTTCCTTTAATAATGCATATGGTTGTTGACAACTTTTGCTTTTAACAATGCTTATGGTTGATGAAATTGCTGCTTCAGCATGCTTAGAGTTGATGAAAAATGTCGCCTTACACTATGCATAATGGTTGATGAAATCTGCTTCCCTTGATGATGTATACAATGAAATGTAATGAAACCTGCTGTATAACGATACACATGGTTAATGAAAACTGCTTTCATTACTATTATAGGGTTGAAGCTTTAAAATTGTGTGTGTGTTTTTGATATTTTTGATACTGTCATTTTTTTCCATTATTTTCTCTGCAGACTAGTTTATGCATCTGTATAAGGTTTTAAGAAGACATTGATGTATACCCACACACAAAAGAAGTAAATGCATTGTTTTCTAACATCACAAAGCAAAACAAAATCTTATTGCTTAAGAAGTTGCTTAATCTTTTACCAATAAGAGAGTGTGAAGTAGAAGACAGCAGTCTTTATAGGTTAATTTGTGGGTTTCGGTTAGGTGAGAAAATGTAGAGTTAAGCTTGAAAAGAATGTATAGGCGTGTCTGTTGTCAACTTCTCCTTTTCATTTTTCTCCCATTATTTTACATGCAGACTATGCATTCGTATTGATGTTTTTAAACTAGCATAAGACATTAAGAAGACATTGATGTATAACTCAAGTTGAAAGAGGAAAAATGCACATATTTTCAACGTTGCAAAGCAAAAGAAAAGCGCACCACTTGAATAATTAAATCCATCATTCACCAATAAGAGTAAATAATAGAAGACATGATGTTGTCAATTGACAGTGGGCTGGAGCTGGGTGAGATGGTGTCAAGTGAAACTTTGTTACAAATTTTCAAAGTTCTGACCAGTGTATGCGATATCAGTTTGAAATCAGTACGCATAGCTGATCCAGATATGAAATGCTTAGCTTTTTCTTGTTCTTTTCTCTTGTTTCTGTTCATCTAATATTTCTGTTGTCCTACTGCTAGTGACCAGGTGTGACATGTGACATGTAAGAGATTTTTCTCCCCCCCCCCCCCCCCCTTTTTTTTTTTAAGTAAGGCAAAAACACTTGGTGTCAAAGCTGAAAACCAGAAAACAAAAATTAACAGCCAGGCAACTGCAATAAGTTTTGCCATTCCACAGATATATTTAGACAAGAATTGTATGTTTGAACAGTGCAAGCACATTTCAAAGTATTGCAGAAAATGCATTTCAGATTAAAAGAATCCACTTGGTGTTCATACAAATTTTTGAAAGTGTGTTCCTGTTCAGAAGTATTAGTGATTTGTGTTATTTGTTCTAGATGTTGCAGAAAACGTTTGTTATTAAACTAATTTGTTCATTGATTACTGTTATGAAAGTGTTCCTGTTCTGTATTATTCATGAATTTAACATTTGAATTTTGTGTTTATTGTTGCGGTTCTGATCTCACAGTAGCTTCATTTACAACTAATGTTGCCTGTACCTGTGCTTTGGTATAGAAAAACTGTTGGTGACACTGTTTATTGTTGTTTTCTCAACAAATAAGTTTAACATACATGTTTAATTGTATGTTTATGTTATCATACTTTGAAAAAAAAAAAAAGTTGCGTATGAGAAGTTGTTTATTGACTTTAAATTATGTCTTGTTTTGTTTTTATTCTGTTATTGTTTTTTTTTCTCAGAATAAATTGTTAAAGAGCAAAAATATTTATAGCTTGCGTTGAGTGGCTTCTCTCTCTCAGTTTGCCAGCTGATGACCCCATCCTTTATATATTACTGCTTAATAGCTCAAGTGCGGGACAAGCAGCAGCTCCAGGAAGATCTTCAGACCCTGGAAGAGTGGGAGACTGAATGGGATATGCAGTTCCATCAGATAAGTGTAGCATCATGCATGTCACCAGGATGAACTCCACCACCTCCCCCAAGTACACATTCTGTAAACAAGATCATGAAAATGTGAGTAAAGTACATGGGGATCATGCTGCAAGAAAACTAAATGGGATGACAACACTTTATTGTCGCCAAAGGCAACACCTTGAACTTCGGAAGGTCCTAGAAAACAAAGCAACAGAACATCAAAGAACAGACCTTCAAAGCACTGGTTTGTCCTCGCCTCCTGTAAACTTCTAGTGTATGAAAACCTGGTAGTCTGAAAAACATCCAAGATATTAAGGATTTACAGTGCAGAGCAGCACACTTTGCCATGGGTGGTTTTCAATCAATATCGAGTGTCTGCTATGATAGATAAACAGAAGTGGTGCACACTGGAAAAGAGGACTGCTGCCAACCTCAAACCCTGCTCCAAAATTCACAGTGAACAGTTGCTCATTGTGTGTTAAAAAACTCAAGCCACTTGAAACCAGAATAAGGCGTGGACATGACCAGCAATATTGCAGGATCCCCTGCTGCTCAGACCTGTCGAAAGTCCCTCCCTCCCAGCAGCTGCTAAAACTGGTTGACTGCTGGAGTCACAGATCGGTTTGTGTGTGAGAGAGACGAACAGAGAGACGGATCAAAGGATCACATGCATGTATGCACTCACGCATGCGTGCACACACTCAAGTACACGTGCATGCGCACATACACACACAGACACATGCACACACACACTCGCACATCCCAAAACTTGGTCTCTGTCTCTCTCTCTAACCCTGCCATATGCATTCACACACACATGACCCACACACACAAACGCATGGTTGCATGCATGCGCACACACACATAGAAATCATAGTTGTCTCGTTCATCATTTGTTACATGGATTCCCCTGTCTCCCTCGACGAAGGTGGCGGTACGTTGCAGGTCCTGCAGTCCTCCGTAGAGCTTCCGGCCGCTGGGTTTGGGTCAGGCCAGGTTTTCTCTCGGAGTGCTTGGTGGAGCAGGCAGGACTGCAGAAGATGTTCTGTTGTCTGGCTGCCTGTTCAGCAGGGGCACTGCTCTGTGTTGCCGATACTGTTTAGTGTATAGGTGGTGTTTCAGACGGTTGAGGCCTGTCCTGAGCCTGAAATGGCTACATGCTCTCTCGACGAGTCAGCAGGTAGTACGGGTCTGCTCTGTTGTGGCGTGGATGTTGCTGCTTCCGCTTGTTCTGTAGCTTGGCCTTAATGATGGTCCTGGATTCAGAGTACCTGGTAGATCTGTCCATCTGTTCCTTTACAGTGCCCTCCTTTGCCAGGGAATCAGCAGTATCATTGCCAAGTGTGTGTTGCAGAGGGAGGGAATCCACTGCAGGGTGACTGTGTGTGACTTGTGCAAAGAGAGGCAAGAGAGGAGGACAGACCGTTGAGTTCTGGATCTCTGTTGGAGAGATCATAGTCATGAGTTAAGGGCTGGTACACCCATGGGAACGCTTCCATGGAGGTACTGTTGTGTCACATCCAGTCTGTCTGTCTCTCTCACACACACACATGCGTGTGTATGTGCGCTTGCACAGGCACATGTACTCGCACACACACTCAACACACACATGCATTTGCGCAGAGTGCAACATGCACATGATAATTACAGCTGTATGCATGCATGCATGCACACACACGCACACACACACACACACACACGCACACACACAGACACACAGAATGTTCTTCTCTTGCTGTCTCTCTTACACACACACACACACTGGGACACACACACACGGAGACACAGACACACACATACACACACACGGGACACGCACACACACATACTTTTACACACGTTGACTTGTCAAACACCCCTGACATATTGATTACACACACACACACACACACACACACACACACACATTTATTCTATGTGCTATAGTTGGTTGTTGCGCAGTGGGGCAAGTATCGTGTGCGACCTCTTGTTGCCAAATTTTGCTGCAGGGGCCAATAGGCTGAGTCGCACTTTCTTTTATTTTATTTTTTAACATGCGCGCTGGTGACCTACTCGTTTTTGAGTGAACCATTTCTTTTTTAGGAAGAAGGGCGGATACCATTGCCTGTTGGTGATATGTAGATTGAAGAGGTCTTAGTGTGGATTTTTGAGATGATTTGGATAATCAACTTACAAGAGAGAATATTTACTGACTCGTCCCCACGTTCATTGATTTATAGCGCGCTTAGATCTAATAATATAATGCCTGAACGTATGTCTGCAGTAATTTGTATTGAAACTCTATTTGGTCGATATTCTCAAAGTGTAAAAATCCACAGATTAATTTCCCGTATGAGTGCAGACGACACGAAATGAACTGAAAATCAAAACATGTGGAACGGCAAATAGCTGCGCTCAAGAAAACGAATTGAACGGATTTTATGTGTGTGTGCATCTTTCAGTGTGTTGGCATTCAGTGGTGTGTACGACTGTAAAGTACTGAAATTTCAGTTCAAAGAAATTTCTGTATTTCTACAGTCAAATTTAAAAAATTGTTTTGTTTCTGCTTCTTCAAGGGTGATCAATTTGATAATCATTCAGTCAGATTCTGGCACCAACTGAAAAAGACGTTCAGGTTCCGTTGAAAAGGGCGACTTTTTCACTGTTCAGAGTCACAATCCGGAAAACTTGCTTTCTTTAATTCAGATGTATCTCTTTTTCAAAACTGATACCGTAGTCAAGATTTGATGGAACTGGAAGGGCTTGTCTGGCTCTGTTGTGAATCGATTATGCACGAAGTAACATAACAAATTTCTGATAATGACTACAGTGACACCATCAACAGATAAAAAAGAATGTTATTATCATGTGGGGTTGATGAAAAATTGCAGACATACCGAAACCTTCCAATGATTTTCCTGTTCATCGTGTGTTGATTTCAGATTTATACATGTCATATGGAACCATCACCATACTAATGATTGATTGCCTTCTGTAATCAAATTCAAAACACTTGGAACTTAATCTTTGTGATTCAGAGATATATGTCACTAGTTTTTAGTTTTATGAATTATGGGTGACATTCATCAGACCTAAACACTAGCTTTAATGCTTAGAAAGTGTGTGTGTGTGTGTGTGTGTGTGTGTGTGTGTGTGATGCTTAGCTTTTCAAGCATTGCTGACTCTCTAGTGACAAGAGCCAAGCAATGAGCTGCTGCTTGTGCACTGATGCCACTTTGAAGTCCATGTGAAGGAGCAAAACAAGGAACCCTTTCGCAGACAAACGGTTCCCAAACATCCAAAGATGTCGGGCCATGAAGAGAGTGACAGTATTACCATGGTGTTCATCAGTAATTGAGTAAATCATGATAATGTGTTTAAAACAGTCAGCTTTTTCTGTGTTGTTGTTATACCAGTCATAAAAGATAGTATTAAAATTTTGAGTCAGGCAGAATACTGTACATGAAACAGAAATTAGTGCAGCAGCTTGTTCCACTTAATCTCTTTCTCCCCTCCCCATTTTCTCTCTCTCTGTGGATTGGTATGGGTGTGTGTGTGTGTGTGTGTGTGTGTGTGTGTGTGTGTGTGTGAAAGAAGACGAAATAGCAAGTTGAACATGTTGTTGAAAGCTTCTAAGGCCTACCTTTCTAAAGATCTACCAGAAGAACTTTGTGAAAAAATAACATAAAACTTTACCAAATCTTGATGCCCATTGAAAAGCTGAGCTGAAGATGAGAAAAGCGTAATATCTAAGAAAGAATGAGCCCGCTCCTTACAACAGCATTGCATTGTATTGTGACTAATGTGATCCTTGCAAAAACACACATACATACATGCATGTGCTTACGACACACACACACCATACACACACACACACACACACACACACACACACACACACACACACACACACACACACATACACACATTCAAACACATTTCAGAGAAGTGTTCAAACATATTTCAGAGAAGTGAAAACACACTTGTAAAGATACCAATGACCATGATATGTTTTAAATTACTATGTTGCAGTGAAAAGACAGACAGAACAAACTGAACGAAAGCCTGGGATGACGTTGTGCTGATGAAAAACAGCGGTTTTGTGGAACGAATGAAAACAAAGAACTTCTACATTGTTGTCGGCTTGATTGTCGTCAGCAGTGGAACGTTATGGCTTTTGAATTATCCCTCCACTACATTCCAGAACATTGTCACCAAGACCCACAAGCGTATCAAGAATTTACCTAGCAACATTCAAATAAAGGTGGATCTTTTGTGCTTCAAGTATCTTGTCATTGTATTTACGTATGTGCATATCTGTGAGTGTGGGTATTAACAGATACGTATGTGTGCATATATCTATTATATAAAGCTCAGTTTGTCTGTCCGTCTGTTCGCTTATACACAGCCACAGTTTTGGGCCGATCGCAACAAAATTTGGTATCAAGTATCCTTGGTGTCCTACAAACTGCAAAGTGGGGTTGGCGATCACGTGACGCATTGCATCTTGATGCAGTTTGTGTCCACAGATGCAAAACTGGACATCGAACGCTACACAGCCACAATTTTGGGCCGATCGCCACCAAATTTGGTATCAAGTATCCTTGGTGTCCTACAAACGGCAACATAGGATCAACGATCATGTGACACATTGCGTCGTGATGCAGTTTGCATCCACAGACGCAAAACTGGACATCAGAACACTACATGGCCACAGTTTTAGGCCGATCGCTACCCAGTGATATCAAGTATCCTTGGTGTCCTACAAACAGCAACGTCGGGTCGGTGATCACGTGACACATTGCATCGTGATGCAGTTTGCGTCCACAGATGCAAAACTGAACATCGGAAACTAAACGGCCACAGTTTTAGGCCGATCGGCACCAAATTTGGTATCAAGTATCCTTGGTGTCCTACAAACAGCAACATTGGGTCGGTGATCACGTGACGCAAATTGCGTTGTGACGATTTGCGTCCACAGACGCAAAAGTGATCATCAGAACACTACACGGCCAGGCTTTTGGGCCAATCGCCACCACATTTGGTACCAAGTATCTTTGGTGTCCTACAAACAGCAACGTTGGATTGACAATCATGTGATGCATTGTGTCATGATGCAATTTGTGTTCATAGACACAATACTGAACATCGGAACTGTACGCGACAGACAAACTCAGCTTTATATAATGGATTTATTATATAATAGATTTGGAAAAGTGTTCACGTGAATGTTTAAAGGAAAAAAAAGTATTGAACACAACACGCATACCCCCAAAAATCTAATTTGAATTATGGACAAAACCAAGAACTTTGATTCATGAAGGTCATTCATGGCAAAAACTATGTAAATAACATTAGAAAGCTGTGAGGTATTCACAAAAAAAAAAAAAAAAAAAAAAAAATTGCACAAGGAATGAGAAATCCCAAGAAAAAGACATGGTGTCCTGTGCCTGTTCACCATGGCTGCACACGTCACAGCGACTGAATGACGTCATGAATGTTTGACAATAATGAGGCTGGCATAAGGGTTTTTTTTCATGTGAAAAATAGAATTAATAAGAAGTTTGAATGATAATGGAACAGATGTAGACTGCTTTTGCTGTTTAAGAAAGAAAGAAAAGCATGTTCTGTATGATATTGCTTTTAATTAAGGTAAATACAGAACATTTTATCATGACTTGGGACTGAAGGCAAAGTAAAATTCAGCAGAACCTGAAAAAATCCTCTGATTGTAGAGTTCTCCGTTTTAAGCCCTGATTACTGTTGTAATGATTGTTCAGTTTACAGATACAGAGGGATGTTAGGAACAGCATTCACCACATCTTATCAAAATAAAACCCGGTTAAAAAATGTTTCTTTCTTATTTTTCACTACATTTTTATATAAATCGGTTTATAAGAAATAAGTGGTTGAATGAGGGCTGAAGACCTGAGTAATGTAGGGCCTATAGACCTCTCTCTGTCTCACTCTGTCTCTCTCTCTCTCTCTTATAATACTCGGGCGATGCCGTGTAACCGGCTAGTATTTATATATAAATATATATATATACATCTATATCTCTGTGGGTGTGTGTCTGTCCGTCTGTTTTTATGGATACTGAAACCAGGATGTACTGGACTGTCTTGGGGATATTCCATGCATTTTGTAGATGATCTTGGATTGAGAGCCACATGACATAAAACACTTTCACCAGGCAAACTTATGCATATTACAAGCCTGCAAGAATTGGTTCTTGTGAACCAGAAAATATTTCAGCTTGATGGTAGATTTTGTCATTTCGCTTTGAATTCTTTGCGCAAGTTGTGAAGAAACTGCTGAAACATTTATTCTTGATTTGCAATGTGAGGAAACATGCCAACTCTCCACTTTTGGAAGTTAAGATTTTTGCTTAACCCTTTTGCTTAATTTTGTTTGTTTTTTTTTATCTGAGCACTTTAACAGTAAACAACTTAGTCAGATATACAGGAATAACTGGGTGAACATTTAAAACCAAATGTCAGAAAGCATGAGTGTCAGTTTTAATGATTTTTGTCAAGAATCAAGTAAAAACATTATGTAGTTTATGTAGGGAAAACTGAAAACTAGATATGTAACTCATATACCCCTTCATCCATTGGTTTCTGTGCTGACTTTACATGTTTGTGCATGTATTATGCTTTGTATGATAGTAGTCTCACTCCAAGTCCCCAGATCATCACATTTTTTTGTTTTCTTTGAGAGTTGTCATGTCTGCTTCAGTGCTTGTAGAAGATGTGAAAACAATGGAATGAAACGGTGATTACAGAACAAGATCTGCTGTAATTGTGCAGACGAGCCGGGAGCTGACAGTGGATCCCCTCTACCTCAGTCGTCTTGGTCTGGATGAGCAGCATGTGGGGAAGAGCCACACTGCTGAGGATGCGCCCAGTGAAGACGAGGATGAGGGCACAGATCAGCTAGTGATTGCCAGCAGTGTGGAGGGCGAAGGGGAGAAGATGGAGAACGCGCTGATGCTGATGGAGTCGGTGGCCCAGCACATGGCAGGGTACCACCTGGTGATGTTTGACCTCAGCTCCTCCGACACAACCCATATGCTGGTCAGTCAGTGTCAGTGTTTGTGGGCACTGGAACGAGTGGCAGGTGCAAGGATGAGTGGATTAGGAGTAAGGTAAGGTAAGGTAATTTTGCTTATAGCCCAGCCAAGGGCCATATCAGGCCTGTCACTGCATTGAAGTCAACTCACAAGTCATCTTCAGTGTGGTGACAGCCCTGATATGGCCCTTTGTGGTTGGCTTGGCTATAAGCAACATTACTTTACCTACCATTATTTAAAAGAAAAACTCATTCACACAATCCTTAAAAAACACACTTAAAAGCTCACCAGAAATTTTGTTAAAAATCTTTCCTCGGTAAAATCTTAGATCAGATGAAAAATGTTAATCTCTTAGAATATTCAAATATCACATCAGGTGGGACATGTCTGAACAAGGTTTTCATGGAGTCTGCTGCAAAGTGTTTATGTCTCATATCATGCAAGTCCCAGAGAGTGAATGATGAGAACAAAGGAGTAGAGTAGCTGGCCTAGCACAATGCATGTGATCTGGTGATGATTTTTAACTTTCAGTTTCTCAGACACCATGTTAGTCAGTCAGTATGTGTGTGTGGTGGTGATAGAGGTGTTAGGTGATACGAGGTGGAGCGGGGTTTGTTAGGAGAGGGATTGTTGGAATAAGAGGCAGACCTGCAACCATACGCTGTATTGTTTTCCATAAAATGCATTCAGTACTTTACACTGTGAAACAGTTCCTTATAAAAGTGTTTTTTCAAGTGTAGTCACTGGTAAACTTGAGATGAAACCGTTTTTTTTTTTTTTTTTCTACAGTTTGTATTGCTGTTTGTGATTTTTTTTTTTTTTAAACAGAAGACACCTGATTAGTATTATGAAAATAGATCTCCAAGAGTAAAATTTGGCATTGAAAGTTTCAGAATGGCCATACACCAGCGGTTATAATTGTCATAGTGCTGAAATGCAGGTCTCTTCTGATGGACAGCCATGATCTTTCCTTTGAAAAACTGTGGAAAGCAAACTAGATTCCAAAAATTGCTGTGGAAAGCAAACTAGATTCCAAAAAATGATCTACCTGTTTTCTGGAAAAGTAATCTGTTATTACAAATATTCTAATGCAGAGTTTGGCAGAAGCATCTGAGGGGAGGGGGTAACGGGAGGGAGGTTTGAGAAGGCTGTGCTTGCATAACCAGTGCAATGCTGGTCATTGGAAGGGGAGGCAAGGAGGATGGAGGGGAAGAGACTGGTATGACAAGAAGGGTGTGTGTGGATTGGAGAGATTACCAGGTGTGACTGGGAGTTGACAGTCCTGTCTTTGGCAAGATTGCATGTGGGTGTGTCTGACTTTGAGGCCAGAGTTCTGGCAGCTTCATGAAGATTGAGACCTATACTGAACCTTAAGGAAATTGAGATCTATGCTGAGCCTGATGGAAATACATTGCTAGCAGAAATCTAGTATTTGATATCTTTGTTGAGACTTCTGGTCATAGAAAATTTTCACTCAGAAGTCAGGAGCCCCACATGCACCAACCTTTTGTTTTATCCCCATAAACAGTAGATTGACATGTTATCTTTCTGAGTCATCTTCAGTGTTTTTGAGTATGCATCAGTTCTTGATTTTCTGAGGCATGGTTAATTATTTTTTTTATTTTTTTTTTTTTATTTTTATTTTTTTTTTTGCTGTCCCAACCTCTGCGCCTTCTCAGAGGCAGTGCACCCACGCCGCTCATTCCGACACCCTGTCCACAGCCACGGCCCGGTCGGTCGGCCCCAGCCGCAGCCCCGGCACCGGCAATCCACAGGCAGCAGTCAATGTCAAGTCGTCAAGAGGCAACCCACCGGAGGAGACACTGCACTGCTGCCGAGTCACCTCAGTGGTGTTCAGTGGCGCCTGTTCTGATCTAACATACGCAGGACACCACCTACTAAGCCCCCCTACTGACGACAATAATTGTTTAGTCGCGGAGCCGGCGCGAGTGAGCTCTCCCTCCGGAGGGCGCCACCACGTCCGTCCAACGACAGCCCCCATGGACCCGCCGATACCGGTGACCCCGACGGAACCAAATCAAGGCCACAGACGTGGAAAGGACATCGAAACTGAGGTCACCATGAGAGCAGGGCATGAAGGGCCACAGAATTTGAGACACATTTTTTTTTTATACTGATCGATGAGAATGAGGATGATTATGATGATGCTACGGATTTCCATTTCGGTCTGAGACTACATGACAGGGCTGTACTCTACGCTTCCTTTCATAATATATCCCGGCGTCAACCAGGCCCGAGAGATACAGACACCTGCAGTGTTGGTCAGGAAATTTGAGCAACACTCTCAGAAACGCATCCATTAAGTGGATGAAACTCGACTGTGTGGTCCCAGTCTTCCCAACTGAGTCCGCAGCAAACTCAACTCTGGGTAGGAGCCGGTCGGGGCAGAAAAACCCACATGACTTCTGATGGGATTCGAACCCACGACCTCCCAGCGGGAGTCCCGCGACGCTAACCACTTCGCCACGGCGGCTGGTAAGGCATGGTTAATTAAGTGACCAGTCAATTTCTGTGTATGCATTCTTTGCAGAATCATGTAAATCCATTGGTAGAAAATGGTTTTGCTGACAAAAAAATAAAAAACAAAAACAAAAACAAAAAGAGTAAGATTGGAGGGTTAAAAAGTAATGCGATCAACAATTTTGGAAAGGTGTATTCTGGAATACTTCAGGATCTCTGTTGGATCAAGTTAAAGGAAGCCAAGGTAAGTTTATTGTCGTATTGAGGTTCCCATTCCCCTCCCCCCCCCCCCCCCTCCCTTCTTGCCAACCTCCCCTATTGCACCAGGAATCCATTCAGAAATTGATGATGAGGAAGGTAAATAGAGAACAGAAAGATATTTTTCTCATTCCTCTCTCCCCTCCCCTCCTCTCCTCCCCCCCCCCCCCCCCCCCCCCCCCCCCCTCATTTTTCCCTCCCATTAATGCTCACACACAACCTTCTTGCAACTTCCCTTCCCCACTTTCATCACAACACATATGCGTACAGACCTTTCAGGCCCTGTGTTATCGAAGGTTTGTTACGTCATGCCATGTGCCACAAGCAACGTGTGCGTGTATGTGTGTGTGTGAGAGAGAGAGAGAGAGGGGGTGTGCATGTGTGTGTGTGTGTGTGTGTGTGTGTGTGTGTGTGTGTGTACATGTGTGTATGTGTGTGTGTTGTGAGATAGAGAAAGATAGAGAGAGAGAGAGAGTGTGTGTGTGTGTGTGTGTAAAAGTGTGTGTGGTCTGGTTTGCCTCCACCAAGATCGCATTCCCTAGGCTATTAATTGTCCGTTTTTATTGCTTGACTTGCATTTGTGAGCTGTTGTACATTTCATCACTCCCACCCCCACCCCCTCATGCCTGTCTCCTATTTACACACTCCTACACATACTCTCTTTTTCAGATTATTGCTTATATATTTTTTGTCGTTGAAATCATGAAGTTGGCACACCCTGTCTTTCAGGTGAAGAAGTACTGCAACAGTTCTTGGAATTGTGAGGTTCGCCAGTTTGAGTTTGACAAATTCCCTTCCCATGTTGCTGATCTCTCGCTGCGCAGCTATCGCCCTATCTGCATTCAGGTAGGATGTGGTCTGCTCCCTTTTCTGGGTTTTGTGTTGGTAGAAGATTTGGGTGTAGCCTTGTGTGTGTGTGTGTGTGTGTGTGTGTGTGAGTGAGAGAGAGAGAATGTGTGTATGTGTGTGTGTGTGAGAGAGAGAGAGAGAGAGAGAGGGTGTGTGTGTGTGTGTGTGTGTGTGTGTGTGTGTGTGTGTGTGTGTGTAAGATAGAAAAAGCTAGAGAGAGAGAGAGAGAGTGTGTGTATGTGTGTGTGTGTGTGTAACAGTGTGTGTGTATGTGTGTGTTTGTGAGTGTGTGTGTGTGTAGTCTTCAATTTAATGTCTGTTCACGTCATGTGATTGTACACAAGAAAAGGAATGATTTTTTTTTTAATGAAAAAAGAATGCAGCTACAATGGAAAATAACCGAAGTAACAACAAGTACAAATATACAACATCTGCATCTCATTATAGGTAGGTAAAAATCTTACTTGAGAGTTAATGCTAATCCAGTGTCACATATTAGTGAGGAATTATTTAAAATTTTTATCAGGGAAGATTCAGATAAAGCAGGCAAATTTTTTTTCAACTGTTTACATTTTAGAAATATGCATATTAAGACGTTTGATATTTTTCCCACCACAAATACATTTTATGTCACTAGTAAATTTTGTTTTAAAAGCATTTAGTTAAAGTCTGTAAATCAAAGGGGTCATTGACCTAACATGATATAAGCCATTTCGAGCTCTTAAGATAGTATCAGACCGTGGTGGCTGATTTTTTTTTGGTTGGACAGAGAAAGTACGTGTGTGTGTGTGTGTGTGTGTGTGTGTGTGTGTGTGTGTGTGTGTGTTTTCTTTTATTGATTTATTTTCATATAATTTACATCTGTGTATGTCTCTCTGTTCATCAGGAGATGCTGAACTCTTACAGTGGGGTGATCTGGGTGGACTCGGGGCAGTATTTCCAGAACGGCAATCTGACCTCCGTACTGAAGCGGGCCCGCAAGGTGGGGATGGCTGCCTGACCATCGAGGACCCCACCTCAGCTATCACCCACCCCAAAATGTTCGACTTTTTCAAAACACGGCAGGAGCTGTACTTCTTCCACCGTGCAGTGGAATCGTCACATGTGGTTGTCTACAGTTCTGCCATGGTGAAGGAAAAGGTAAGTCTTATAACAGAGAGAGAGCATGATCAGCTCCCTTTCGCGGATGACACATGCCATAATCTTTGGTTAGGTTATGTCTGTTTGCTGCAGATCTTAGAGTGTGCTTTTGTCCTAGGTTAAGTCAGGATGTGGCTAGAGGCATTGATGCCTAATCCTGCATTCATTCAGTCAATTTGTCATGTGCAACAGGGTTGAGAGTATTCAAAACAGTTTAAATCATTTCTTTCTTTTTTTTTTTTTTTTTGTTTTTGTTTTTTGTATTGATCCAGGACTAGTCTGTCTCTGGGATATCCCATCTTCCAATGGACCATTTAGAGTAGTCTTGGACAGGCAAGCACATAGTGATACACGTTAATACCAAACAAGCGTGGAGAGATTCTTGTCTGCCTGTGTATATTTGTTGACTTAAATAGTCGGTGATGTCTTACAGAATGATACTTCAGTTATGATAGAATACAGTCAATGCAATAGTTTTCCTGTTGAAAAAAAAAACAAAAAAGTTATTGACTATTGTATTTTTTCACTCTCTTGTTCATTGCCTGGCCAGTCCGGTGCCTTGATTCTACCTGGTATGAACATATTAACCCATTCACTGCCTGAAAATATTACATAACAAAGGCTGGCCAGTGCCAGGGAAATCTAATGATTTGGGGGGTAATAATTAACAAAAATTCTAGCTCAGAAACTACAAAAGATATAAAAATGAAATATATGTGATTTTTGAAGGAAATTGAATGGAGATTTTGAATCTGGGCTTCTTTTGTTTTATTTTTGATCATAAAAAAATATTAGGCATTTAGATTTGGATATTTTTTTTACACAATCAAAAACATATGTATTTACCACTACAGCTTCACATCCAAAAAAAGAACACAAAGCAAAAAAGTTGAAAATAAAGTTTGTATTGTCACACTACACCTGTAAATGAAAGTAAAACAGTCTAGAAGTCCATCCAGACGCTCACACCTCATGCAGACAGGTCAGTTCACGACCACGCCCCCCTCCCCCCACCACGCCCCCTTGCTGGACTTCAACCCTCTCTTTCACTCCTCCTCTTCCCCTACCTTTCCTGCTTCCCGTGTCACACCGCGAGCAGGCCGCGCTCCCCTCTCGTGCTGACTAACACGTCGCTGGCCACTCGCACACAGTGCAGAGTACACACTAGGCTAGCTCGTTCGACGTTGGTAACCAGTCAGCTGAACACACTCTTGAGATCGCACAGCACGACTCAATAACTGACGAATATGGTCGGCAATTCCATCACTTTCATCATTTCACTTCATGCTCGAGTGAGTCGCTGAATAAAAGATTATTATCTTTGTCAAAAGTGATTAGCAGAGCCCGCTCAGCTGTGTAAGTACGTTGATTTGGTCGCTACGCTCGTCGAAGGTTGCGCCGCCATCTTTGCAAGCGAGACAAAGCGCTGGCTGGTCATCCAGTCAGTGATGAGGAAAAATGGTCTTTCCCCTCACATGTGGTCATTTGCATATATCATTTTAATACTGCAGACATATAAGGCTTACTACGCACACTCTATTTCAGTCCTTGATAGGATAGAATAGTAACGAATGAAAATTCAAGAAAAATGCATGACATCAGTGGACGGCCCATAGGCACTGGAAGTACATTTTTACTACGGTGTCAGCTGATGGCTTAAAGGCACTCAACAGGTTAAAATTACATGGAGACAGTGTCTTGTCTCAGTGACTCACCTTCCCACAAATGACACATCCTTTTTGCGACTGCAACAATAACTGATTATTAGTTTCCAAACCTACCCAACCAGCAGGGAAGAAGGGGGAAAAGGAATTTATTTAGTCAGAGGAGTATTGGAAACAAGTTCTGTTACCCAGAAAATTCTCATATTTACCTGATCAAATGAGAGACACGTACAATAATACATATGCATGTATTGATAATGTTCTCTCTGGATTGAATAAGCTCTCTCTAAAAATTGACAAAACAGAAATAATGCTTGCGTAAAGCAGCATATCTCAGCTTTAAAACTCACCTGGTGCAGAAAACTAGAAAATAAAACTCACAAATGGAAAAATATTCGTACTAGTATGTACTAGTATACACCCTTTTTTGAGTAACTTGAAATGTTATGGCTCATGTTTCGAAAAAATTTAAAAAGAAAGCAACAGTTTGTTTTGGATCCATACTTTAAAAGCACATCAACAATATTCTGATAAATAGAACTGAAAACAAGTTATGAACTATTTGCTGAGCCAGTGCTTTTCAGCAACAAAATTTTGATGGGTGGAAAATGTATTGCACAAACAACTGGATCCAAAATGGTGTCTATTGTATTGCACATTTTCTGAAGGACAATGGGTTGTTTTTAAAACACACAGAATTCAAAAGAAGACATGATTTTGATATATCGATTCTATCACTTATACGAGATGTATGAAAGCTATAAAAAAAGTATGTTTAAAAATGTGACATTCAGATCGAAGATAATAGTTTAAGAGACGCAAGATGCTATCTAAAAAAGATGTACGCATTTCAAAGGGAGCTAGGCAATATTATGATACATGATACTCTTATTGTGAATGATGCAGACCCGAAATGTTGTTTAAAGTGGGTTTAGAAATTGAACTCAAGAATTGCTTGGAAAACAGTCTTCCTCAAAGTGCAAAAAATTAAAGATACGAAATTGAAATGGCTTCAAATCCGAATTGTACATAGGATAATTGCAACATAGTTCTGAAGGAAATCAGAGTGGTAAATGATGGCCACTGTAACTTCTGCAAGGAAGAAAGAGATTGCATTGAGAGCATTTTGTTTGGAGATGTGAACCTGTGAGCCAGTTTTGGTTAGACCTTGCAAACCTATTTAAGAAAAATTGTCTATTGTCCTATAATATAAAATGCACAGAAAAGTTTGTCAGATTCGGTGCGGATTTTAATGTCAAAACAGATGCTGTTACAGACTTTATAGTTTTGTTCGCTAAACAATACATCTTTGAATGTGAAATGAATAGTACAAACCCACTTGTTTCTTGTTTCATAATAAAATTGAAATACAGATACAAAGTTGAAGAACACGATATGAAAATATGTGGCAGTTACTCAAACTTTCATAAAGACTGGACCTTTTATACATCTGTTTTTGACTCAAGTGTTTGAAATCAGACTTGAATACCCCCCCCCCCCCCCCCCCCCCCTGTTATAGACACCTTATAATGTAGTTATGAAGAGATATCAAACAAAGAATATGGATATTGTATGCCACATATATATTACAGTGCAAAAAATATTTGACTGGATATATATATATATATTTTTTTGGAAATATTTCATTGATTATGACTCCATATGAGTGTGTATATGGGATTGTGTGTGTGTGTGTGTGTGTGTGTGTGTGTGTGTGTGTGTGTGTGTGTGTGTGTGTGTACACATGCGTGCGTGCGTGCATGCATGTGTGTGTGTGTGCATAAAGTGATATTATAAAGGGATTTTTTTTTTCTATATTGTCAGTGTCTTTTTTGTGTGATTGATTGACATCATTGTTAATTTTGTCTGATGGGAAAAAAAAAAAAAAGAAAAAAAAAGAGAACTATTGCTTGCTGACATTCTCTCCAGAACCAAACTAGCAGGCAGTGGCACTTTCAGTTCAGTGAACCAGTGTAGTAAATACAGAACAATAATGCATTAAAAAAGAAAACGGGATTACATTATGCCACAGGTCTGGTGTAATGGCTGCCAGCGCAAGGTTACTCCAGCTTTTTATTTCTTCATGGGCTCTCTTCTGTCATTTCCTGTCTACTTACTGTCTGCCTATGCGACTTGTCATACGCTGTCTGCTTCTCTAGTCAAATACTTATCACAATCCTCAAACAAACTCTCAAATTCTTTGGTGAGTTTCCATCAGCTTTCCTTTCCCAACTTTTCGGATCTCACGTCATCCACTTTGTGAAACCTGCCTTCCTTTCCTACTTTAGATTCAAAGGGAATTTATGAGAAAAACTTTTTTTTCCCTCCAAGGAAGCAATTTAAATTATACTAACCCACACATGTATACAGAATATGATACACAGTAAGTTATCTCATGGGAAACAAATGTAAGAATCTCCTGTGGTTGAGAGTGCAAGGGATAGGTGCTATACTTGTACCATTTATTATTAAGATGGACATATAATACACACAGCCTAACAAGTACAGCACAGTTGATGTGTTGCTGAACAGAAAATGCAGTGCAATGAATACAATGCAAAATAATCCCAGTGATGCTGTGTTCTTCAGATCATGCTGCCCTGGGTGAAGTGTGCGCTGTTGGAGGGTTGCATCAACCCCACAGGGGCCCAGAATGTCGGCTGCAACTTCATGCGCAAACCTCTTTTCAAGTACTCGGGATGTCACTACTATGACATGTCTGCGCTCAATGTCATCCTCGGCCTTCTCTTTGACTTTGATGAGAGGGCCTATGCTGCCAAGGAGTCTGCATTTGGCAGTTTGGTGGAGGATCGTCTGGCAGCGAAAAATATCAGCGATCCGCTGCATCGTTCCAGGCTGAAGCTGAGGGAGTATTTGAATGGGAAAGAAGAGTATTCAGCGTGAGAAAGTATGTAGAGAGCAGAGGAAATTGTGTTCATGTTAGTGACATTTCTTTTTTGTGCAATGTTTTTGTGTACATCTTGATATTGTTTTTTCTTGCTGATTTTTGGTCTGGATTATGTGTGCATGTGCATGTGTGTGTGTGTGTGTGTGTGTGTGTGTGTGTGTGTGTGTGTGTGTGTGTGTGTGTGTGGAGAACTCTCCTTGGATTTGAGGATTTCTGTGAAAATCAGCTGATTTTCAGTGGCAGGAAAAACAAACATCCAAGTGGAGGGAAAAAAAAAAAAAAAGAAAAAAAAAGGAAATACTTAATCGCTTCACGTCTTGTTTGTATCCAGTTTTTCTGATTCAGGTTTCCATGATTCTGCATTCAACGCAGTGCCACCCGCCGCTGTGTATTAATCACACCAGTTGTTTTTTTTTTTTTCTTTTGTTTTTTTTTTTTGCTGCTTCCAGCATAGAAAATTGCCTATCATGAGAGACCACGACAAGGTCTCAAAAACTGCTTAGATTCAATTTTGGCCAGGGGGCTTTGTATCCCGGGCACCCCATCATGGCACTGCTCCTGGGCCCCAATCTTTTTCAGAGATTTATTAAGTTTACTGTTCTCCAGCCTTGTGTGTATGTGTGTCTGTATGTGTTTTTGTGTTTGTGTGTGTGGTTGTACATATGTGTGCACAAATGTCCATGTATGTGTGTGTGCACACACATTTGTGTATCTATTTGCTGTATGTGTACATTTATGTGTATTTGTACTTCTTATCTTTGTGTGTGAGCGTGTGTGGTATGCATGCACATATCCATGTTTCTCTGTCCATTCTCTTTTTTTTGTGTCAAGTATTCTTGCTCTTCATTCATATGTATGTGACAATAGATATTGTATATAGAATTGTACAGGTATAACACAGTTATTTATTTTCATTCTCTCTGTGTCACTCTCTCTTTTTTTCTATCGTATGTCTAGAAAACACCCTTTTGTCTAGTTAACAGAGTGTTGGTGTGGGAATGGATATGTGACAATGGATATACAGTGGATCCTCCATGTGTGTGTGTGTATGTGTGTGTGTGTGTGTGTGTGTGTGTGTGTGTGTGTGTGTGTGTGTGTGTTTATGTGAATGTGTGTGTGTGTCTGTGTATGTGTGTTTTACCGAGTTGTTTCTACTCCTCTAATTTAGACATTGACGGTGTTAAACATTACTAAATTCAACCCAGAATTTTGGATTAAGCGAAAAAAACATGTTTCTGAATTCTGAATATTCTGTTGGTAGCATATGAGCAGGTGTATGTGCTTTGTTCAGAGGGATATCTTTTCTTAAAAATTATGCATGGTTGGTCACTAACTTTGCTTTGGTTGTTGTTTCTTCTCTGTGTGTGTGTGTGTTTCATATGCTGATAAAGTGTGTGGTACCCATGTTTTGATGTCAGAGAGAATGGGATGCCTGTCTGAACACAGATCAGATTGCAGCTGATTTGAATCATGGTTTCATTTGTTGATTTATCAGGATAAAGTGGTATTTAATTAAGGTCTACATGTCCTAGGATGTTGATCTTTAGGAATCAGCACCACCTTATTTCTGGTTGAGGTTAATGAAGGTTTCACGGTTTAACTGTGTATATTAACTCAAGACACCAAGCTGAAGGTTTCAATTGTGGGGAGTGAGCGGAAAACAAAAATAGGTTAGAAAAAAAAAAAGAAAAAGAAAAATATGAAATAGTGGAATTTAAGTGTTATGATTATTGATGCTAGGATTTTATTGTTGCTAACTGATAACTGATTGTTGTACTGCTCGTTGTGTCTCTTGCCTTGTAACCACATCATGTAAATGTAGAAGAAGAAAAAAATGTTGATATTACTGATGCACTGTATGTGTCCAATTATCCTCCTCGCAGTTTTTTGTGTGTTAATATTTTACAAAAGGAATGTAACTCTCTCTCTTTCTCCCCCCTCTCTCTCTCTCTCTCTCTCTCTGTCTCTCCTCTTCGATAGGAGGATCGCTTATTCTATGTCTGTGTGTGCTGATTTTTTCTTCTTTGAAACACAATTCTTTATTTTATTTTTTATTTTATTAAAAAAAAAAATTTGCATTAGTTTATTTGAATGGATTCATTTTCATATTGTTTTAAAAAAGTTTGTAACAATAATAACAACCCAAGACAGTCCTTCATTTTTAAAATATATACTATTGATAACGATTGCGGAACCCGAAGGGTTGCACTTCATGAAATTTTTTACAAAGTCGTATGGTTTGATATAAGTAAATCCAAGAAGAGCAATAAGATTCAAAAAGTTGACAAAAAGAGGAAACATAGTTAGCCAGTTAACCATACCTGATGGTTGTAACAGGTTTTGCCCATTAAAAGAAGCAATGAGTAACTTCGACATTACTCTCAAACTTAACAATGCAAACCTGAAAACAATGTTAACATTCAAACCTGAAGAAGAAGTAGATTTCTATTTTGATAGAAAGCTAGCTAAAATGTTAGGCTTTACAACTGACAATTGAGTCATACATAGTTTTAGAGCTATACCAAACAAAACTACTTTTTAGGGTGGAGGGGGGGTAATCCGCTCTCGATCTTGCATTACATTCGTTACTGTATGTTCACTTGGATGAGCTGAGCTCTGATGAAAACTTATATGATGGAAGGCCCTCAACTGTTTTAAGAGTTCTTCCATCAGGGAAAGCTGTATAATGCGATTATGAAATTATACAATTCCCTAATTTACAGTTAAAAAAATTAGCTTATGGGAGGGTTGGATCATTTAATATAAAAATCACAGACAAAACAGGGAAATGTGAAAACTTGCACTTTATTTTGGAAAAATAAAATGATTAGTTGTACTAAAACAGATAATGTGGACCAGAAGAATTAGGGGTTACATTAGCACCTGTAAGGTGTATAACTTTAGAATTAAACGACAGTGAGAACTTTGAACACAACGGTGAGATAGGCACTTCATATGGTTTTGAGTACAATGAAGAATGTCATTATAAACGCAAAGAGGTTAGCGACAACAAAAAGACACAAAGTTTCCTAAACTAGAACAACTGCGCAATGTAGAAACAAGTAATGCAGGTCATTATGAATGTAAGATAGTTCGAAAGACTGACAACAAATGCCACTTAGAACCACACTTAGAATGGGACATAAAATTTGAATTCTTAAGTCCATTTACATTTCTTGACCATCAAAAAAGTTTCAGAAAAGCATTCAACTCTGGTCCTTTACATATAAGTCTTGCACCAGAGGACTATAGTTGAGAGAGATCGATCGAATAAAGCCTTTTGGGAACAAACAGTACATCCTCCACAGAAGGAAATCAGTTTTGAAGGATGCTTCTACAAAACTGCAGTTCATTCCACGCATGAAATTAGGAGACATGTTCACAATCACATTTGAAATTTCTGTCTTAAAAGATGTGGAGAGGAATGGAGCATTGGGCATCAGTGACATCCTTATGAAAGGAATTCTTATTAGCTGGCAAAACTTAGACATTGGAAAACTTAAAGTTGCTGTCGTCGTTCTTTACAATGGTGAGGAGATTAAGAACATTACGACCAGCGACAAAATCAACATTAGTCTGAATAGAAGCAGTCTCACAGAACTGAACTGGATTAATCTTACACATTTAGATCTTATTAGTTGGAAAGTATTTCCTTTTACACCATATGATAAAAGCTTCCAGAATAACACTTTGTGGTCAATTACATCAAAAGCCTTTGAAAAAAATCAACAAACAGTGCTCCATATTATTTATTTTCATTAATATTGGCTAGCCATTGATCTACTAGGTTTGTAAGTGCTGTATGACAAGAATGATTTTTCCTGAATCCGAATTATTTTTTTTATTACGTTGGAGGAGTCAAAATGGTAACAAAGATGTTTATTTATGTTTTTTTCCAAGGATTTGGACAGAACTAGCAAAACGGATATAGGTCTGTAGTTCGATGGATCAGATTGTGTCCAAATTTGAAAATGGGTTTTACTTTTGCAGCTTTGAACTGAGCAGGAAAGTGACATTTATCAATGCATAAATTGTAAATTTAGGTAAGAGTTTCACATATAACAGGTGCTGATAGTTTCAGAATTTTTCCAACAATCCTGTCAAGTCCGTGACTTCCTGTCTGCTTTAATTGGCATAAAGCTTGGTAAACATCACTAACTGTCATAGGCAGAATTGGTGATGCTGAACAAATGTTCTTAGCATTGCAAAAGTTTTTCAATTTTTGTAGTTCATTTGACTCAGCATTCTTTTCTTTGACAATGTGTTCTGCAACTGTTGTAAAGTGTTTGTCAAGTTCATTTGGTGTTATGCTGATTGTGGGACTTATCTTTGACTGTATATAGTTTATTTGTAAGTTCATTTATTGCTTGCCATATGGACTTCGAATTTTGTTTGCTGGCTACAAGTTCACAAAAAAAAAAAAAAAAACAAAACATTTTTGCTGTCAAAAAAAAAAGAATAGGTGAATTTTTTTTTATTCTGATAAAGACATAACATATTAAAAAAAGAAGTGCTCCATGGGCTACATGCATTTGATGCCAGTATGATGAGAAAGAGAAAGAAAAATCTTCCCTTTTATTAGGTGCGTTGGTTGGTACCATATGAAAGACAATAGAATTTGTGACCCTTGACCTTAAAACTTGTTTAATGTTTGGTGGTTCTCAGTGTTTAAGGACTAAGTGTTCTGACAGGCATTTAGCCAGTGCTGGTAATTCCAATATAAAGTTGGGCTTTTGGTTTTTTTTTTTTTGATATCCTGAATGATATTCCTAAAGGTTTTGTTACCACCATTGTATTTATTTTCATTTTTCCCCTCAAGAATGGGAGATGTAGGAAGTGGAGCTGGGGGAGAGGGGTAGGGGGATGTTTTCAAATGGTTGTCTTTAAACACAAGAACAACAAAGTAACTGAATCCAAAATTTTTTTTTTGACAAAGATAGAGATGTCTTTTATTGACAGCTAAATGAATGAATGTTTCCTGACATGAAAAGTTCTGCGAGTGAACCATCAGTGATCCATTCTTCTGTATTAGCTAATACTGACTGAAGCCAGTTAAACTTGTAGCGAGACCTTTTGCTGAAAATTGATACATTTTGAATTTACCATACCCTTTAAGTACTTTTCTGTGCAGTTTCAATACTCATTTTCATTCTTTTCCTATTCATGAATTTCAGATTTGGATAAACCCCTATACACACGTATTGTATCCTCTACTGTTTATTCTGAATGTAGGGCATTAATTTTGGTCTGAGTTTTGTTTTGTTTAAGTCTGCATGTCCTCTAGATAAAAAAAGGAAAAATGGACATAGGAAAAGGTTGATGAAGATAGGAGACAAAGTCAAAAAGAGAAAGAGAGAGATAGAGAGAGTGATAGAGAGAGAGAGAGAGAGCAGAGAAGGTAAGTGCAGAAAAATTCTGAAAAGGTAAAAAGTTGGGGAAGATGAGAAATTGTGAAAAAAAAGGTAAAAGTAAGAAAATAAGAAAAGGTTTAATGCAAAAAAGGAAAAAGTTAAGGGGAAAAGTGTGACAATTTAACAGAAGGTAGAAAAAGGGTCGAAGAAGTTAGAAAACATGGGGGGAAGTCAGATAGGATGGGAAAAGTCAGAAGAAGGAGGAAAAGTAAAAGAACACAGCGAAAATTATGAGGCATCCACCTCTTCAGACTGAGCTAAAGTAGACTCTACATCATGTACAGTGAAAAGCAAGAGAGCTAGGGGAAACAAGCAGGCACATTAGGTAAGTTAGAATGTGTAGGTGCACTTGCCTCTGCCTGAATGGCTGAGGCAATGCTTGCTGTGAAGAGATCTACTATGAAGTCTCACGTTTCAGAGTTCATGTTAAGCCAGATATTTCACCTTATTATTGCATGTGTTGGAAATGATGGCAGTGGATCAGCCCACTTCCTCTTAGGTATTCCATTGAACTGGTGTTCTTCCTCCTATTACATATTACTGGAGTGGCCGTCTTCCTCTTTAACATTTCACTGGATTCATCTTTTTCATCTCTGACATTCACTGGATTGGCCTCTTCCGCTTTGACATTGTCTGGATTGGCCTACATCCTCTTTGACATTTCACTGGATTGGCCTACTTCCCCCTTGACATTTCACTGGATTGGCCTGCTTCCTCCTTGACATTTCACTGGATTGGCCTGCTTTCTCTTTAACATTTCACTGGATTGGCCTGCTTTCTCCTTAACATTTCAGTGAATTGGCCTGTTTTCTCTGTAACATTTCAGTGAATTTGCCTGCTTTCTCTTAACATTTCAGTGAATTGGCCTACTTTGTCTTTGACATTTCGCTGGATTGGTCTACATCCACTTTAACATTTTGATGGATTCTCAGTGCTTCACTGGGATGGCCAAGGTATAGAGGAGACAGACTCGGTGCATTCCCTTTTGCTCAAGTTGGAGTTCAGTTGAGCACACGGAGGGCATTTGTCCTGTCTTGTTGATCTGACTGGCTCTGTGTGTTCCTTCTGTACTCAGGTTGGCTGTTTGTTTCCCATATTTCCCAGTTTGGTTGTGTCAGAGTGTCCAGTTTAAAGCACACACATGGTGATTAGCTCGCAGGCAACGGCTATATACATGCGGGCGGTAGGCCAACCTTTCTGAACAGTGCTCAAGAAGAAGAAGCTGACATACATACTTCCCATAGAGAGCAGCCAAGTAAACTGAAAAATTCTGTTGCATGGAAGTAGTCAGCTACTGAGTGAACGGGACTCTTTTGCCTCAGTGCCCTCAGTCCGCCTACTCTGTGGAAAGGCATATATCCTCTTCATGTTTCACTCATGATAGGGTTACTTCCTTTCTGATGTTTGACCGGATTGTCCAACTTCCTTTTTAACATTTCACGGGGCTAGTTGACGTCCTGTATGACATTTGATGGATTGGTCAACTTCCTCTTTAATGTTTCTCTGGATTGGACAACTTCTTCTCAGACTTTTTGCTGGATTGGACAACTTCCTGTTTGATGTTACACTGGATTGGTCAACTTAGTCTTTCACATTTCACTGGATTGGTAGGCTTCCTCTTTCACGTTTTACTGGATTTGTCCACTTCCTCTTTGACATTACACAGGATTGGCCAACTTCCTCTTTGACATTACACTTGATTGGTCAACTTCCTCTTTGACATTACACTTGATTGGTCAACTTCCTCTTTGACATTACACTTGATTGGTCAACTTCCTCTTTGACATTACACAGGATTGGCCAACTTCCTCTTTGACATTACACTTGATTGGTCAACTTCCTCTTTGACATTACACTTGATTGGTCAACTTCCTCTTTGACATTACACTTGATTGGTCAACTTCCTGTTTGACATTACACTGGATTGGTCAACTTCCTCTTTGACATTACACTTGATTGGTCAACTTCCTCTTTGACATTACACTTGATTGGTCAACTTCCTCTTTGACATTACACTTGATTGGTCAACTTCCTCTTTGACATTACACTGGATTGGTCAACTTCCTCTTTGACATTACACTTGATTGGTCAACTTCCTCTCTTGACATTACACTTGATTGGTCAACTTCCTCTTTGACATTACACTTGTTGGTCAACTTCCTCTTTGACATTACACAGGATTGGCCAACTTCCTCTTTGACATTACACTTGATTGGTCAACTTCCTCTTTGACATTATACTGGATTGGTCAACTTCCTCTTTGACATTACACTTGATTGGTCAACTTCCTGTTTGACATTACACTTGATTGGTCAACTTCCTGTTTGACATTACACTTGATTGGTCAACTTCCTGTTTGACATTACACTTGATAGGTCAACTTCCTCTTTGACATTACACCGGATTGGTCAACTTCCTCTTTGACATTTAACTGGATTAGTAACTCCCTCTTTGACATTACACCGGATTGGTCAACTTTCTGTTTGACATTACACAGGATTGGTCAACTTCCTGTTTGACATTACACTGGATTGGTCAGCTTAAACTTCCTGTTTGACATTTCACTGGAATGGTCAACTTCCTCTTTGACATTTCACTGGATTGGTCAACTTCCTCTTTGACATTACACTGGATTGGTCAACTTCCTGTTTGACATTACACTTGATTGGTCAGCTTCAACTTCCTCTCTGACATTTCACTGGATTGGTCAACTTCCTCTTTGACATTTCACTGGATTGGTCAACTTCCTCTTTGACATTACACCGGATTGGTCAACTTTCTGTTTGACATTACACAGGATTGGTCAACTTCCTGTTTTACATTACACTGGATTGGTCAGCCTCAACTTCCTGTTTGATATTTCACTGGAATGGTCAACTTCCTCTTTGACATTTCACTGGATTGGTCAACTTCCTCTTTGACATTACACTGGATTGGTCAACTTCCTCTCTGACATTTCACTGGATTGGTCAACTTCCTGTTTGACATTTCACTGGATTGGTCAGCTTCAACTTCCTGTTTGACACATTTCACTGGATTGGTCAACTTCCTCTTTGACATTTCATTGGATTGGTCAACTTCCTCTTTGACATTATGCTAAATCGGTCAATTTACTCTTAGACATTACGCTGGATTGGTCAACTTACTCTTAGACATTACACTGGATTGGTCAAGTTCCTTGCTTCACTGGATTGATGTATTCCCTCATGGATGTTTCACTAGATTAACTGACCTAATTTTTGACCTTTCACGGGGTTGGCTTACTTTCTAATGTTTCAGTGGATGGGCCTATTTCCTCTTCAACAGTCCTTTTTGGATGGGCCTATTTCCTCTTCAACAGTCCTTTTTGGATTGGTGTAGGACCTGTCCTGTTTGATGTTCACTTGATTGGCCTGACGTTTCAGTGGAGTTGCCTTGTTCTCTCAGGACGTTTGAGTTAATTTGTATAAAAATTGCTGAATGTCTTGCTTTCAAATGCGCTAGTCAGGACACCATGGTGCCCCCCCCCCCCCCCCACCAAAAAAAAAAAAAGGGGGGGGGGGGGGGCGCTCATGATACACAAACGTTTGTTGCAGGTCTGTCCAGTCTTCCAAACTGACTGCCTCCTTACTGTGTTCAGAATGCAGACATTGTGTTCATTGAACGGTGGCTGAAGGAAAAACGAAATTACTGTGTTCAAAGTATTTTAACATTTGCTGATGGGGGGGGAAAAGGGTGTCTTGCATGCTGCCTTCTAATACATGTAGAATAAGGATTTGGGATCCACTTCACCTTTTTTTTAAAAGGCTTTGAAAATATTGAAATATGTATATAATTATTTATTTGTTGAGATTCTTGCCAGTTTGGTACTGTTCTAGGTTGTTGCTGAAAAAAAAAATTAAAGGAAAAGGAAACAGAGCATTTCAGTGTCATATATTGTACAGGCTGTTGTGATGTTTGTAGACCAGCCAACTGCTGAGGCCATGTGAGAGAGCTATTTGCTCTTGTAATGCGGGTTGTGTGGTCGGTTGGGCTGCAAACATGATGACTTGATTTGTTTGTGGTAAAAGCTTTGTTGTGTGTATGTGATGGGGCAGTGTCTCCATGATTTTGGGTTTTTATTTTTTACTGGTAAATACTCATGCAAGCTCAGTTTCACTTCATGTACTGCCATTGCTCCTTTATATCCTGCGTACCTGATTGCTCTTGCTGGGTGTGTTTCTTGGTGTTGTCATTTTTGAGTGTTATAATGATGAGAAATACTTTTTTTTTTCAAATTAGTTGCTCTCAATTTACCTAATCTTGAAGCTGTTTCTTTCACATTTTCTTTTAATGGAGGGATGTTCAAGGAGAAACAGCAGATTTGTTTTTTGGTTTTTTTTTTTTTTTTTTTTTTTTTTTTTTTTTTTTCAATTCGATGGGGGGGGGGGGGAGGGAGGGAGGGGAAGAAAGGGAGGGGGAGGGCTGATCAGATGAAGTGAGTGGGAAAGAAGTGGATTGGGAGTAATTTTTTTTCCTGTTTGTTTTGTTGGCAGATAGGTAGCGCTGAGGTAAAGAAAAAGATGCAGCAACTTTTTTTTTTCTTTTGAGATGGACATTCGTGGAGTAACGGGGGATCAGGAGTGGGCTACATGAGGGTGGGAGTTTTTGTTTTGTGGAGGGAGGAGGGATTAGAGGGAGAGAAGATGGGATAAAGAAAAAAAAAAGGAAAAAAAAATTTCTTCTTTATTTCTCCCAATTAAGTGAAAAATTGTTTTTATTTTTCTTCAACAAAACGAGTAAGATTTATGCTGTGGGTAATGCTAGATACATAGCTGTTGGCTTCAGTTAAGCAGTTGAATGAACTTCTTTGTCTGTTTGGAAGGGTGAGGTAAGGAAGGGTGTGTTTTAGGGAGGATGGTAGGGAGGGGAGGAAGGGGGCCAAAGGGGTGAAGCAGTGAGACCTGTAGAATGTGTGTTCAATCTAAACCAGTATTCCAAGATTGCTTCCATTTTCATGGTCTTTTCTTGTTTTAGATTTGTTGTACAGGCACATATTGAAATAAAAATAAATGCACCGTATGTAATAATATGAATGTTATATGATTGTTATGTGCTGTATTTTTTCCCCCGCTAATACTCGCTTGATCATACTGATGCAATGATGAACTAACCTAGTATGTATGCATTCCACTTACCGTTGGTTACCTAGAGAGCTGATAGAAATCAAATGGCTGCCGTCTCATCCTCAATAGTGATCTTTACTAGACTAGTCTTAACTGGCGAACATACCACAACTGCAAAACCCACTAACCGAAATCCATTTTCCTCACTTACCTGGCAGTGGAAATTCACTCTGCTGCCAGCTCACGTCAGTGAAGTTGTCTGAATGTTGTTTGGTTTTGGAGTCGGGTGTGGAGACTTTCTCTCATCCACTAGCAGAAATGGTGCACAGATCCTGAGTATTGTGGCTAAGAATGTGCTCAGTGACTTGCTCCTCGTAGAGCCTCCAGCGCTAACCACTATTCCAGCTTCAACCGTGCTAGATGCTGAAAATGCCAAGAAACTTTTTTTTTTTTTTTTTCAATCGTTCATTCTCTTCAGTTTTGTCTTCAGTGCTTGTGGTTGTGTCTCTTTGAAGACACATACCTGTTAAGTGTGTAGACACTTTAGTACTTGAATGGTTGTGCTGTATATGCATTTCAGAACATTTTTTTTGTCACCACACACTCATTAACAAATTTGTCATCCAGTCTTGAACATTGACACATGGATATTGATTCATTTTAAGTTGGTCACCGTTCCTTTTCCCCCAATATTTATAGCAGTTTTCTTGGTAACTAGAACGTGTTCATGCTGGTGGGTTTATGGCCTTGGTCGGATCAGGTAAATCTTTTGATAAAACAGCTGTGTTTTAGGCCCAATAATATTTAGAATAAAATAGGTGCGATTATGGCAGGCGCGGAAATGCCATCTGGTTAATGATGAAATGGCAAAAGTTTGGAAACGAAAATCCATTTTGCTGCATCAGATACTGCAAGCTGACTATAGTTGTAATTGATACACGGCTCCTTTGACAACTGTTTTGTGTTGGTTTCTTTGGCCTTTAAACAACTGTCTCTATGCTGGCTTGGATAACATGCTCACAAATGTAACTGACTGAATAATCAGGAATATTTTGGGAGAATTAGTGTCTTTGACCTCTCACACAGCCAGAGAAAATGAAATTATCAGAAGAGTATGGTGTGGTGGTTTTGAAGAAACACGAATGATTGCGTACATTGGTGTTAACCAGAATGCCATCTAGTTTCCTGAACTTGTACAGGAAAATCAGGATTTTAGGCTTGTATAAATGTATTGTTTGTATTCTAAAATATGGTAAATTGGAAGCTTGTGTTGATGTTTCGAGCTCACCAGCAAATGATGCATCTCACAGAATTGATCTGCTGCCATATGTCCTCCAGTGAAATGTCACATACAGGTTGTTGAGCTTTGACTAACATTAATTCGAATAGAGCACAAGTGATTCCAGGTTCTCAAGATTTTCTTTTTTTTTTCTGCTGTTACATTTGTTAGCGCTACGAGACTGAGGGCTGGAATAGAAGGGAATACATGGCTGACTATAAGGATAAGAAGTGCTAAGACTCTGAAGTGGTTTATACCTATGTCCATAGATCGACTCCAAAATAGACTGAAGAAAAATAACACCTGAAAAAAAGTTTACATCATAAAAGAAGTAACATTTAGCCTCTTTCAGTCAATATTTTGGTCAATTTTTTAATCAATGAAAGTGCACCAATTCATTTTTGATCAAAGAAGTTTGGATAACATGGAGATTTGATGCTTTCCTAATGAGAAAATGTTAAGACAGGTGAAAATAGTCCTATTACTGTTAAAGTGGGAAGGTTGCTGGCGTGAGTTTTTCTTCAGATTCATGATAATGTGGATAACAAAGAGAGTGTGGCTGCCAGCCCAAATACTTCATTTTTTAAGGCATAGTTGAATGCATTTATTTAGTCATTCTTCTGTCATGATCATTTATGTATGTGTTTTTTCTTTTAATCATGTGTATAGCTGCCATGTCAAGTGGATTGGTGTTATGTCCTTATTTATTCAGTTGATATTTTATTACTTATTTGTTCATTTGTTTATGTTTATATATTAAAGAAAAAAAAATTAGGAAGAATCATCATCTGCGTCTGACTTTGAGAGAGATCATCATCTGTGTTTGTGTGTGTCCAGATGTGTGTCAGAGGTATTTTCTCTTTCACATTTTGAACAATTCTCATTTTTATAGGGGGTTAGTAGAGTTTTTGCTGGGCATTAAGATAACACATTTGTTTCAACGCTGCAAACAGACAAATATAGTAAAACTGTTTTTGAATAACACAAAGCTATAATGGAAGGCGTTTGTTTGAAAAGGGTGACAGAAAAGAAGACCAGTGACTTGCATGCATGTCTCAAAGCAGGCCAGGTCACTTGAGTGGGTTATTCAGTTTTGTTTGTTGTTTGTTATCAAAAACCTCTAGCTCACCAAACAACATATAAATCATAAAAAAGTGCGTACCTACAATGTACTTATGCAAGGCTTTGATAAGCACGTATAGATACATTTTATTATTATTATTATTTTTGAATGTGTGTGTGTTTGTTATCTTTTTCGTTTGTTTGAGTATGTCTCATTGTGACCCCCCACCCACCCAGTATTGAGCTTTTCAGATTCAAATGTTTGGACAAATGGTCATTTTGACTCTCGTTATGATTACTGCTTGCAGATTTGTTGCAAGTGTCTGTGTAACCGGTGCACTCCTTTCAACTGTTAGGTCATGTTCGCTTCTTGGTACATTTCACTCTTGTCAGTCTTGATTGCAAGTAACATTTCCCAGTTGTAACTCCACTTTCTGACAACTCAAGAGGGTGAAAATACCTGATCTTTACTCATTTGTGGGTGAATTGTTCACCGTCTTTGTCTGGGTGACCTTTTTTAAGGTAAAAACTCAGGTGACTGTGAAAAGCTGCCAGCCTTTCCCCAAATCCAGCATATCATTGCCCCACTCTTCCTTCATTGTTCCTTGACCTCCTACCCCTTTCCCCCATCTTGCACGAGTTTTTTTTTGTGTGAGGGAACATGTATCATAAAGCTGTTCTTGACTCCTCTATGCGGCATCACTGAAGTCTGTATTTTTTATTTGTTTTTGTTTTGTATTCAGTACACCTTTTTCTTCAGTATGCATTCTTATGTTTTTTTTTTTTTTTTTTTCCTTTTTCCATTCATTTTTTTCTGTTTTACATTATGTGTATTTCAAGTCAATATTCCACCTCTTTGTGTGTTCGTGAAATGCGAACAGAAAACTAAGGAAATGCAAACAACAGAAAACTGGTATTTATCTCAGATATCATTTTATGTCTCATTGGAGGGATTTTCAGACATTGCATTCATGTTCTGTAAGGGCAGATGTGACTTAACGACAAACAGAATGGTGTAAAGCACAGAGGAAATTGATGTGACTGCATCGTGGTGATGATTTGTGATGAAAGGGGTAACTTGTTCCAAAAATGCTCAGTGGTTTATACAGAAAATGATCAAAATGGCTGACAGTGTTAGGTGTGATCAGGGTGAACAACGTCTGTCTGATTTTGTCTTCTGGTTTGCTTGTTGAAAAGAGGTTTTGCTTGAAATAGGAATCAGCCCAGGAAGCATTCAGAACAAGGAGACGTTCCTGTTTCCTTGTTCAGTGTGGGTTTTATGTAGTACCTGCGTGCCGTTTGAGCGGGTTGTCCATTGTTTCTCTGCTTTTGTAGCCCATTCTACTGCCTTTGTGGTGCAGAGGATATCAACTTTCACTTTTTTTCTCTGTCATAATCTAGACCAAGCCAGCTTTTTTTTTTTTTTTTTTTTTTTTTTTTTTTTATTAAAGTAATCTGAGAAGTGAGATTCCCCACCAGCTGTCCATTCTGCAGTGTCTGTTAGCCCTTATGGCTTCTATGCATTGTTGTTGCATTTTTGTCAAAGTGTGCTTGATTTTTCTCTGTCTGCGGCGGGAACATTGCGAGGAATAGCTGGCACCCCTTTGACAGCATAATGTTTCCAGCTGCTTAGTTTCTTGGGTGTTCATGTGTTTTTTTTTTTCTCTCCAGGATTGGACCGTCTCCCCCGCTTTTGTCAGTTGGTGACAGCCCAGAAAAGGCCTTGTGGTCAACTGGGTGATAATAGTAGAATTAGATTTATGCACCATCTACCCAGAGTCGGGTACCTTTGCTTCATTTCACTTTGGGTTGTACAAGTTACTGCCATTTATTATTTGTCATTTATTATTTATCTTCAGAATGTTACTGTTGTCAGCAAATGTTGATTTGATTTGATGAACTTGTTTTGTGAAGATTGACTTGATTAGTAAAGACTTGGTTTGACTGATCTGTTTGGTGTTGATTAACTTTGATATTTATTAGAATAGACTTGATTTTACATATCTTTTTTTGTGATGATTGACATAAGTGTTGTTTTTGAGAGATCTGTTTGGTAATAATCAACTTTTCTATGAACTAATAGGGGTGTTAATTTCCCCAGGTACTGGTAACAACTGTTTTATGCAAAAATTGACTTTACTTTTCATTAGCATGATGTATTTGTTATCAGAATTCCTTTGATTAGCTTAGGGTGTTTAAGAAACAAATTTCCCAGTGATGGGGTTGTGATGGACTTGAATGTTATGACAACTTTCTTACATATGGGTTAAAGGCAACTTCCCTGCTGACTTGCTGTTTGAAGATAACTCCCCTGTATACTCATAAACTTATGGTTGGAAGACAGTTTCCTTATATGCTTTGGGGACTTGCAGTTTGAAGATCATTTCATTGTGTACTTACAGAGTTGTGACATGAAGGCTATTTCCCTTTATACTTTACATATAGACTTGTATTTTGAAGGTATTTTCCCTATGTACCCATACACTTGTGGTATGAAGACAACCTCCCTGTGTACCCATACACTTGTGGTAGGAAGACAACTTCACAGACATGTGGTATGAAGACAACCTGCCTGTGTACCCATACACTTGTGGTAGGAAGACAACTTCACAGATGTGTGGTGATGAAGACAACTTCATAGACGTGTGGTATGAAGACAACTTCATAGACGTGTGGTATGAAGACAACTTCATAGACTTGTATGAAGACAACCTCCCTGTGTACCCATACACTTGTGGTAGGAAGACAACTTCACAGACGTGTGGTATGAAGACAACTTCATAGACATGTGGTAGGAAGACAACTTCCCTGTGTACCCATAGACTTGCTGTTTGAAGACAACTTTCCTGTGTACCCATAGACTTTTGATTTGAAGACAACTTCCCTGAATACCCATACACTGTGGTTTGAAGGCAACTTTCCTGTGTACCCATAGACTTGTGGTCAGAAGACAACTTCCCTGAGTACCCATAGACTTGTGGTATGAAGGCAAATTCCCTGTGTACCCATAGACTTGTGGTATGAAGACAACTTCACAGATGTGTGGTATGAAGACAACTTCACAGACGTGTGGTATGAAGACAACTTCATAGACTTATGGTATGAAGACAACTTCACAGATGTGTGGTATGAAGACAACTTCATAGACGCATGGTATGAAGACGACCTCCTTGTATACCCATAGACTTGTGGTATGAAGACAACTTCACAGACGTGTGGTATGAAGACAACTTCATAGACGTGTGGTATGAAGACAACTTCACAGACGTGTGGTATGAAGACAACTTCATAGACGTATGGTATGAAGACAACCTCCTTGTGCACCCATAGACTTGTGGTATGAAGACAACTTCACAGACGTGTGGTAGGAAGACAACTTTATAGACATGTGGTATGAAGACAACTTCACGTACGTGTAGTATGAAGACAACTTCACAGACGTGTGGTATGAAGACAACTTCACAGACGTGTGGTATGAAGGCAACTTCCTGTGTACCCATAGACTTGTGGTATGAAGACAACCTCCCTGTGTACCATAGACTTGTGGTATGAAGACAACTTCACAGATGTGTGGTATGAAGACAACTTCACAGATGTGTGGTATGAAGACAACTTCATAGACGTGTGGTATGAAGACAACTTCATAGACTTGTGGTATGAAGACAACTTCACAGACGTGTGATATGAAGACAACTTCACAGACATGTGGTATGAAGACAACTTCATAGACATGTGGTATGAAGACAGCTTCATAGACGTGTGGTATGAAAACAACTTCCCTGTGTAACCATAGACTTGTTGTATGATGACTTCCCTGTGTACCCATAATTTTGTGGTTTGAAGACCACTTAACTGTGTACCCATAGACTAGTGGTATGAAGACAACTTCCCTGTGTACCCATAGACTTGCTGTTTGAAGACAACTTCACTGTGTACCCATAGACTTTTGATTTGAAGACAACTTCCCTGAATACCCATGCACTGTGTTTTGAAGACAACTTCTCTGTGTACGCATAGACTTTTGGTATGAAGGCAACTTCCCTGTGTACCCAGACTTGTGGGTATGAAGACGACTTCCCTGTGTACCCCATAGACTTATGGTTTGAAGACAACTTCCCTGTGTACCCATATCATAACAGTAACACTCATTCCATAGTTTATTGTCTGGGATGCCATATTTTTGCTGTAATGCATGGTCATTATTGTTTTTTGTTGTTGTTGTTTATTTCTTTCATTTCTGTGATTGGCTTTTTAAATGGGAATCCGTGGAAGGATACTGAATGGGAATTGATGTTGTATGTATGATTTTCTAACTCCCATCTGTTGCGTTACTCCCACATTGTTTCAGCTGACCACTTAAGTTCATATCAGAGGTGTCACTGGAACAAGTCGTAAGAGTCTGGTCTTGAAATGAAATCATACACACACACACACACACACACATACTTGCTAGCTGGATGTACAGTTTGAAAAATGATTGATGAAGAGTTGCATGTAGTTACCTCAGCCAAGAATCAAGGATGTAATTTTTTTAATTTGAGTGCATTGGTTACTTCGTCTGAACCTGCCTCAACCAGACTTGGTCAAAAGATGAAAAATTGTAGCTTAAGGATAAAGCCATTAAATTATGTTTGGATTTGTGGTACGTATCCAGATCATACAGGATTGTTCAGCAAGATTATTACAAATTTTTGAACACAAAAACAATTACCCCATTGTCCAAAATAAACAGAAAACATGGGAACATGGAAAGTGTTCCATTGGACTTTGGTGCAAATGCCTGGTGCTGATCCCATACTAAAGGCAGGTCCAGGATCTGTTTTGTATTATTGATTGAAAAAAAAATGCTCCCCAGAACATAAACATTCTGAACTTGTTCCAAATATTTATGTATCTAAATTCTAATTTGTTTCCAATGAATTTGAAAAAAAAAACAACTTCCAACTGTCAGGAACATTGACATTTTGATAGGCCATGCCTCATAGGTAAACTTACATGAGAAGTAATTCTTTCAGTCCATACAAACTATTATTTCCCCTGTTCGAAAAACATTAAGAAGGGATCGATGATTTGTTCGGCTTTGGTATGTCTGCTCTCTCCTGAGCACCCTATGAGTATTTAAAGTGTTCTGTTGAGAATCCCTTTGGCAGGGAGAGATAAGTTGTATTGTCGCGACGTAGCCATTTGTTAGTACCCGACTATTCAAGGGGATCATGTTCCTAAAGCTCTTTCACCATGTACCTTGTCCTGTTCACAGCATTGCACATGCTGGCCGACCAGTATTAGGAAGCAAGGGATCATTCAGATGATGCCAGAAACTGGTAGAATTATAGAAGGTAATCTGCATCTAAAGAACAGTTATGAAAAAGGGGTTGACACCTGCTGCTAAAGTTAAAAACTTTCATCCAGGGTTTTCTTCTTTTCTGTTAAGATCAGAAATGTCCGTTTCAAGGCTTGAAAAGTAGCGTTTTGCTCTTGGTTGAATTAAACGTTCTTGAATCCTGTTATTGCCACTGTATTTTTCTTCTTCAGCTGTTAAGGAGAAATAGCATCCAGAAAGAGCAAGAAAAAAAAAAAAAACGTTTAATTTTCAGTGTCATATGTGCTATAAGCTACTATGTAACATGTTTCAAGTGGTGTCTGTACTGCATGGTTTTAAAATGTTTCTCTGTTTTTATGTTAGATCTACAGTTTAAAAAAAAAAAAAAGGGGGGGGGGGGGGGGGGGGTGTTCTTGTAAAGTTGTGGAAAAGTCACTTGAACTTCAGTTAACAAATGTACAGACTCTTTTAAAACAGTTGAAACTTGTTGATGACAGGCCTATGGAGCTCATAGCAGTAAAAAGCAAATGAAAAAACTTCCTTTCAGGGAGCCTATGATCTTCAAAAGCTCACAGTTAGTGTTTTCATGTGAAATTGATTTTGATAATTCATAATTATTTATTTTCTTTCTCTACAGCACATTACACCACATCAGTCTCTACCAATTCAATCATTGCAGACTTGGACACTTCTGTGCATATGCAATAAAATATTATCTTTACACAAGAACTATATGTAATAGATTGCAACTAATAATTGCAATAAATGCAGTTTAAAAAGCTTATTTTCTTTAATTTCTTTCATATTGCAACTAATAATTGCAATAAATACCATTTAAAATAAAACTTATTTTCTTTAATTACCTTCCTAGGCTTTCTTTGCTGCCTCGGCCCCTTTGGCTGTTGAGGGATTAATTAAAAGATTCTAGCGAGATAAATGTTGAGATAAACTATGCATAACCTATTATCGGTTTCCAAGTTAAATGAATGCACAGTCTGTTAAAAGTGGTCTTTAGATATTCATTCAAGAGTTAACCAATATTTTGCACCATGTATGTAGCTGAGATAAATAGTTTTTCATGCTTGACATACCCTATCCACTCCTCCCAACCTCTCTCTACTGAGATATACACAACGAAAAATGATTGCTGTCCTCTCAGGCATTGTCTGCTAACAACGTCTAGCATTTTGCATGACTCGCTGTGTGCCAGTGGAAGCAAAGTCAGTGAGCTGAGTGATGTGGGTAGAATGATGGACAGGGCATACTTTCATTCTAATTGACACCCAGACTTTCATGTGGCAGTAATATCTCACTAGCTCATGAATTAGTCAAGCAGTTATGTCAAACCTGATCACTAGTACAAATTGGGATAGAACCAGTCCTGGGGCACTCTTAGGGGTTTTAAATATAGTTTTCCTCATGTACACGCACAACTGGTAAAGCAATGGAGACAAGAATATCACCTGGAGGAGATACTTTGACAGAACACAGTCTTATCCAGGCAAAATAATTCAGAAAACCCAGATCATCTTTTGTTTTTTTTTTTTTATTATAATGTTCATAAACAGGGCAATGTCTGAACATGCTCCGATTCAGAGTCTGGAATCACATATCACTTTTCCCCTTCTTTAGGTATATTACACTAAGTATTCACAAATTAACCCACACACAAGCTAAGGGTTTGAAAAAAAAAAAAAATAAAGTGCACCTCCAATTGTGATCCAAAGACATGACACTAAAAACAACAACTTACCAGAATACTGCAATTTTTGGGCTACACGAAAGCTGAGGTTGTTACATTGTACTTGCAGATACAAATCCGTAAAATGAGTCTGACCAAAATGCTTAGGCTAAAGGGCAGTTGTCTGTTTACCCTGCGTATGCTGGCTGATACTCCTGCGGACACTCTCTGTATAAACAGGCAAGGATTATCCCATCTGCCCAACAAAGAGAGTGGAGTTTTGTGTGTATGACTGTTTTTTATCCTGCCATTAAGGCAGCCATACTCCAACTTCAGGGAATGCAGGGCAAGTGAAAAAAAAAGTGACAATGGATCAGTCTGTTGCATCCACTGTTTGCCCAAGACTGCACGGCTATAGAAATACGTCCATAGTTCCAGCTCAACTCTGCCTCCCCGCTTTCATCACTTTTTGCCTTCTGACCTCTTCTTTGGTGGGGGTTGGGCTATGGCAACTTGATCTTGATAGCTCCTTCTGGGATGCTGACATGAAAATAAGGACAGAATGCATCCAGATGTGGTGTGGGGGAGCCAGAATTGATCTCAAAATAATACCTCTCAGAGGGCATGGAATATGACATACTCTATTCTCCTCTCCAGCCTCCCTTCTTTCTCCTAAATTCATTACTGCTCATACTTTTATTTTGCAGCTTATCATGATGGTCACGTTAACATTTAAAACAAATAAGCAAAGAACAAAGAATAAATGAAGGAAAAAAAGAAAAAGAGAACATGAGGGAAAGTATGTGGGTGGAGTCTGAGTTACTTTCTTCGCTTCCATTTTGTGAACATCCATTTAGCGCCTACTCAAAACTAGTTACCCATCACTGGTTTCTTTTGTCAGGCAACTGCACCACATTTGAATGGATGCTGTTATGTATAACAATCCAGAACTAAAGACTGCATCAAAAAAAGTGGGTACTGTAGTCTTTCACCACATTTTCAGTCCAAGAAACCACATGTTCACAAAATTCCACACTGGCGAGCCTTCAAGTTGCCCATGCGGTACAGCCACAAAGACAGTGGAACACTTCCTGCAGGACTGTCCCACACATGAAAAGCTAAGGGCAGAGACTGGCCCAGCAACACACCAATGAGGGAAAAGCTTTATGGATCACTGGAGGGCCTCCGCCGTACAGCAGCGTTCGTCAGTGCTTCTGGGGTTCCTGTCTGAGTGAATGAAGGAGCCCAAGAAACAGAAATACCAGATCACAATGCAAATCCTAGACACCACAAATGTTTATTACCTTTCAAACCTTGTCCCATTCGATCTTGTGGAGGTAATATCTAAAATATACCTGCTCTTTGCCTGCACGCAGCAGGGAGATGAAAGAGTATGTTGCATGTCTCATGCAGCAGGGAGATGAAAGAGTATGTTGCATGTCTCATGCCTGACAGGCCTCAACAAAAGACAGAATCACAGAAATTACAGTACTTGGGGTTGAGAAGCAAGATTAAAGCAAAACCACTGTGAATCTGGTGGATTAAGTACAATGCACAAGCGTATCTATACATTTTAACCCCTTTACTGTCCATTCTCGACAGGCTGACACCTGTCTCCCCTCACTTTACAAACATTGCACTGTTGCTATTTTGTTTGCTGCTGTATTCTTTGAAATCAAATCAAAAGTTGCCCATCCTGAGAATGTCATTTTTTTCAAAATGAGTGCAAAACGCCTCTTGAGTATAAACACATTATAATGTTCTCTTGATTTGTATCATTGATGTCATATTTCACAGAAAATCGCTATTTTCAATGATGTAATACAAACTTGGCATGCAAAATCCCTATCCTCTCTTGAGTACTTCATTCCAGATGCTAAAACATGTTCTCAAATCACGTTAGATCCAACACTGAACTCTACAAAGTTAACTTTGCAGAGCAAACAGTATTAACATTCCTCAGAATATCTAATAACATTCTCACTTTCCTCAAGAAAGAGGAGAAAGCACTGACTGGAGGGCTGGTCTGGTTTTTTTTTTTCTCTAAAAACCCTTTGCATACTATGGACAGACATCAGTAGAGTACACTATCCAAAACCTCATTTCCCTGTGTTGGGTAAGAAGTCAGTATGTTCCACTGGACTGCTCACAGCTGCTGTGCTCATTGCCCATCCCCTACCCAAATCTTCTGATGAGCAACACACAAACGCAGTTACCACAACTACCAGTTACAGAGCCCTCAAAGCTGCAGATATTTGGGAAGCAAATCCCTAACCCTGCAGAGGAGAGGTTAGTAGTACCAACCTTGTGATAACAAAAAGTCCTGTTTTGTACTGTGACCTCTGTGTGTGTGTATGTGTTGTTTATTTTTGCTGACAAGGGTAATTTTAATTTGTCTTGCCATGCCTTTAAAATAAGCATACCACCTCTCTCTCCAGAGATCAGGACAGTGATAAGTTGACACAGTCCAACAAAACTGAGGCACTTTGAGTAAAAGGGAAATGATGCAATGCACAGTACACTTGACTTGATTTTATGCACATGTGGATCAAGAAGAAACTATCATGTAAATGCTGTTTTCTTTTACCTTTCTGTACTTCTTTTCCCCCTCTCTCCCTCATTTAAATTAGGAAAAGAAGGAAACAGTAATTCCCTACGTGGGGTAGAAATCAGTAAGAAAAGCTATAAAAACTGTTAGTAACTGTCAACTTTGACTGAAGTCCCTGGGAAGACCAAGTGTCTTTCTATGCCGTCGTCTTTCTCTCCACTTGAATCTCTTGTCATTAAAATGGTCAGCACATCACAACCACATGATAGCACGATCTCTTTTCCCAAGTCATTTAAAAACCGATAATAATGATTCAAATAACAAATCTGAATCTCCTCACTGTACCAAGTTGCAACAGTGTATACATGGGAAATGAACAGAAAACAGTGTATTCTTAAAAGTTCACTCTCAACACCTAACTAATCAAAACAATGAATTTGTGAAACTGAATGTTTTCCAGAAGGAGATGCATCAAACAACATGATGGAGTGATCTGTTGGTAACAGCAATTTAAAATGAGAAAGACTAAGACACAGGAAGCATGAGACTTCTGTTAATTGCTTCATGTTCCAGCCGACCAAGAACCAAACCAAATTTCCACAAGATTTATACTGTCACCATTCTGAACATCTACACAGTTCCTGCTGTAAATCATTTCTCATGATGTGACTGATCATAAGATCCTGATCCTTTCTACATCTGAGATCTTAATCCAATGTAATGAGTGAGGCCAATCCGGAGGTCCTGGTTTTACATGTGCCAGTCCTGTGGTCCTAATCTGGACAACGTGCGAGCCAGTCCCGAGATTGTGATCCATTGTGAGGCAAGAGCCAATCCTGAGGTCCTGAACTTCTGTCAAGACAGAGCCAATCCTGAAATGCCTCCAGTGTGCTAGCTGGCATCAGGGCCAGGCAACTATCAGATGACTGAAACTTGCTGAACACAACCATCTGGGGAAATAGGGCCCTGGAACAGTGTATATGGGATTCTTTTACATAAGGAAAAGGTCCAAAATAGAAGCAGGCAGTTTCATATTGAATATAACTCATGCAAATGCCAGGGTACTTCAAACAGGAAGAACAGTGTACACACATGGCTAACAAAAAATGGCTAGTGGTCTACAATCCAAGTGACCATATCAGGACTGTAAATTTTACAAAATGTGTTACAAGAAACAGTGCAAGAGGTTCACACTTCCAAAAGGTCCATCACAAGCAGATTCTATTGTAGTGTAACTCATGTAATGGCATAACACAGCATACAAGCATCCCTTTTATTTCACTTCTGAACAAATCTATAACTTATAAGCTGTACACCCACATTTGCTCCACTCACAAATGCAGAGCGTGGCACCGATTCAGCAAGTCGCTAGAACAAGAGATCAAAGCACCAGCAGCCTTAACAAGACCCTTCCACTAGCCCACATACACGCCCATCCACACATACATGGCAGTCTTGTGTTCACCTTTCAACACGTTCCTCAAGAAAGTTCACCCCTGTTTTCAACAATGGAAACTGTTTTCCATTTCACACAGTGACTAATTGTACTGAGTACTGAGCAAACTGGATGGATGTAATCTGGGCAGTCTTGAGCAGCCAAGTCTCAGACTTGGCACAACCTGGCCAAAAGAACGAAAGGGGTAATGGAACAACATGTTACTAAACGAAAGAACTCATGGAACTACATGCTTCTAAACCAGGGACAGGGAAAAGATACAGGAAGAAAGACAGGTCATGACCTGATTAGAAAAGAACTTAAAAGTGTCCACAGCCTGTGGATCCCCAAAATCTTTGAAAGGATGACGGTAATAGAGACTTTCACCATACCCATTAACCTTAAAGATGTCCACAGCTTTTTTGAGAGTCTGGCCATGAGGCTCCCACACTTGGTCACTCAAATCTGGTATACTGGAGACAGCTCACCAAACAGTCCGAAATTCCTGATGCAACAAGAGAACTGATTAGGACCGTCACTGTGATTCTGTGGCCTAGATCTGTTCCCTCGTGGACTAGCAAGTGAAGGGGAGCACCCTGTTGCAATGTCTGTGACATCCCATGGGATAAGATAGGAACAAAGGCTTTACGCCATACATATGAACTATGGGTGGACGAAATCATGGTATTCAATACTAGCAACAATGAGCCATTTTCAGAGCAAAGGCAGATGGGACTGGAAGCCTACTGCTGGTGGTCCATGCTTGGTGCTTCTTCATGGATACACTCACCAAATACTGGCAGTTTAGATCAGTCATCACATTATTCACACAGACAAAAACATGTCCATAACGTTGATGATGAAAATGTCCGTTTTTCACCTTCAAGGGGGATAGAGATGATGGTTTTCAGCGTTGTTCTAGAAGACTCAGAACAAGGTTGAGTCTACGAAATTATGAAACAGATAGGTTATCTGCCTTAACTCAAAGCGAGATAACCAACCTTTGAGAACTGACTATCTCAACATGTGTTTACCGGAACCCAAACAAGACAGTTCAATCCAGCAGAGATTCAGGAGGGTACTACCAGGCAGCCAATTTTTCAATCTGCCTGTCCAGTCACCATGCCCAGTTACAACTGGGGATGAAGTATTCCCTGTGTTCACATTTTGCAGTACAATCTTTTGCATTTGTATCTTTCCAGAATGACTGAAATAAAAAACATTGACCTGAATCCTAAATCATTTAAGGCAGTCTATTTTCAGCTCTCAGTCATACCAAATCATGAAAGGTGACTTACAATGCCATGTATGGTGGAGGCCCCCTCGAAACTAACAGTACAGGTACAGCAGTCATGCCTATCAACCTGTCTTTTCCAGGTAGGGTTTCAGACGGAATATGTAAAAATAACACAGACAAGAGTAATTCTGCTCTCTTTCACTCCCATCCAAACACTTTACTCCCTCCTCTCCTCTCTCACAGACACACACACAAAACATAACATTTCCAAAAATTCATGTCACAATTGTTCAAAACCAGAGCAGTCTGAAAAACAACAATGAAGTTAGCCAAAAAAAAAACCCTGTCCATCATGAAGTAATCTGAAGACATTCAGTCAGAAAAAGATACAATACTGTAGCACACTAGATCAATTAAAAAAAAAAAAGCATATCATATGTACACATTCACCTGCACACATCACAATATGAATGGCCTAAGACACAGACAACCAATGCATGACAGAACTTACTTGTGGCGTATGATGCATTACACACAGAGTATTAACCATATAAAAACTTGAGGAGCAAGCCTGTCACCTTACAAGTATGATTCATTCAGACATCAGAAAAAGGTCAATGAAACATCTTTTGTTCTCTGTATTATGCACACTGCCATACATGACAACAACAATTTTGTAAGGTGTCTTTTTTTTTTTTTTTTTTGCTGTTAATTCCCAATGTTATCACTTGTGAATGTACACAAATGGCAGAATTTGAAATTTTGACTAAACTGAAATTCAGAATGCCACAATAGCCTCTGCAATGCTCTTGAACTTTTACCTGATAAAGTCGACTAAACTTGAGACCAGGCCCCAAGAAAATTTTGTTCTATCTCACATATCTCTCTCTCACACTCTGATGGCTGGGCTTTCACAACCTGATCATCTAGGAGAAATGCTCCGACAACGAAACCATACATTCTCCACAAGCTTCCCACAACACACCCATAAATAACAACCATACTAACTGTGAAAGAGGGCAGCAAAGAACAGCTGAACACAAGTCCAAAACAAGGCCATACTTAAACAATGATCACTGGACTACATGCCTTGCTAATTAAAGTGAAATTGCCCAAAAACAGGAGCTACATGACCCTGCAACTGAGCCAGTCCCTTCTCCACCCATACTCTTTCCATTTCTTATCTCGACTGCACTTATGCAAACTGCACTAACGCTCCAACCTACATGCAAGGGCACAAAAGTCATAGTTCATGAGGCACTCACGCCGCATACACACAACAGGACATAAACCATTTGTTTACAAAGTATACACACACACATGAAACACATTACAGGAAACAAAAATGTTTGTTTATGTGGCACGCTCTTGACAGTCTTTGTTTATGAGGCTAGCACACGCATGTATCGCACACAACATTGTGGTTTTACGAGGAGACGACCTTCCCAGTGTCCTCCTTGCCCTTGTATCTGGTCTTGCCATGCGAGAATGGCAAATACTTGTACTTGATCATATGCTGCAACACAAACGCCATGTGATTAGCAGGTTGTCTGAAATTCAAAAGAGGTCCTAAGGTTTGGGATTAGTTTCACCATATAGTATTAATCACATTTAAGCTGAAACATCAGCAGACCAGCACAAATATACCACCATACAAATACAAAAACACAAGCTTTTCATTTGTAAACAGGTGTGGAATCATCTGTCAATAACTGAAAATCATTCAGGAATGAAAAGAAAAATCAACTGGCATGATTACAAAACAGCCTACATATAATGCATGGAGAAGTTCAACTTCAGTCGTTTAAGTCATGGAACTCACTTTTGTGCAAAAGTAGGGTATGTCTAAAAACAAACAAAACAAACCAAAAGTCCCACGAAACTAAACTGGAGTATGTACTTATAAAACTAAAATTTGACTTTTCAAAATTGAAGATAATTTCATTCACTTCGTTTCTTTCTAAATGCTTTAAACATTTTATGCACAGAAAAAAAAAAATACACACACACTCACACACACACACACACACACACACAAAGGGAAAAGCACTTTCAATGTTGTCATCACAATCAGAAATGCTGTTAATAAGAATATGATGTATATAACAAACATATGTCTAGGGCACTAGGCTCCCCCCTTAACAACAAAGCATTGCCAGTTCATCCATGGTATGTCTTTAACATATCAAAACACGAAACTGCGCGCATACAGTTCTTTTCACAAAAATGTCTTATTTGGTATATATAAAAATTGCACTGCAGGACCGTGCATCTTTAGTCACAGTCTCAGACATTCTGGGACAGACTTGCATCTAAACTTTATCATACACCTGATCGCCCCTCCTGATTTTGGACTAATCCATGGTTGGAAGTGAAAAAACATTCAGAAGTAGGTCAGTCTGGATATTATCTACTGTAAGATGTTTTCCAACACATGATGATGAGAAACTCTTGACCTGAAAATTTCTTAAAATATTATGTAAAAAGCAAGTAGCTTTCAAAGCAGGGAGTAACAAATTAGTCTCCATGAAAAAAAATCCTTTGAATCACTGCCTGAAATTGGCGAATTTGAATTTCAAGCCTTTTTCTTTCGACTGCCCTAAATTGTAAGCACATCTAAAAATGTTGTCTGACCACAGCCAACATCTCTCTCTCTCTCTCTCTCTCTCTCTCACAATCACCTTCACATACGCGTACACACACAGACAATAAGCATCATCACTACATCTCTTGTACACACACACCCATACACACAGAAAAAACTTTCATCTTACACTCTAGGTCAGACAAACAAGTTCCTATGAACTACATGATGTTGCTTTATATCATCACATGAAGCGACATCAAAAATGATCACAGCACAAAACTTCACATGAATAAAGACCACAGACATGAACAGAAATGTGAGTTATGTCCATTTGTCCAACAAGCATAACCTTCAGAAGACTTTCCTACTTGTTAATTTCTAATACCTTTGAATCTCAACAAATCTACTCTGACTGACAACAATATCTCTTTGGATACAAAAAAAAAAAAAAAAAAAAAAAAAAAAAAAAAAAAATCTACAGATGTCCATTGTGTTTTGATGCCTGTGTTTCATTTGTGTCTCATGGGTAAAGAAGTCAACAGTACTGCTAATTTTCTCACATATTCAAACACTGTCATACATACCTCATGCACGCACACACACTGAAACACAGATGCCTAAGAAACCAGGTACCTTGATCTGTCGTTTCATGGTCAGGGTGAAAAGGAAGATGAAGTACAGGACCAGGATGGGCCAAAACACAGGAATGTTGAAGGCATCGAAGAATGTGCACACACCATAGCTATCATCACAGCTCTTGTGACAGAGTACCTGAAACAACAACATAGGAGTGATTTTAGACGTGGTGCAGTGGTAAGCAGCGTGGACTGATACTGCGTTGTCATGAATTCAAATCCTGTCAAAACACACATCATATAATTCTAAATTTGTTTCCCTGTAGTCTTTCATTCCTTACAAAACATAAAGCTACTGAGTTTAAGCATGTTAGCTGGACTTACAAGAATCTGTGACAGCAGCTTGTTTCCTTCAACTTAAAAACTGAAGAACA
>JADBJO010000205.1:670000-712500 GCA_016801955.1 Conus betulinus
GACCAAAGTCAATGAGAATTGAAACTTAGGCCTGCTCTATGCGGGTTTTATAAGCAAACTATTTTTTTTAGAATTTCTATTCTAATTAGTATAGGACAAGCCACTCTGCTTTAATACAGAATTTAAAAGGTAAAACTTTCTAATTCTAGGGACAGGTAAGGGACAAGGACAGCCTACACTTCCTCTGGCTAGCAAAGGTCCGTCTTGCACCTAAGTACATGTCATACTAAAATTGAAGGAGTCAGGGTGTTTACTGACACAGCTACTTCTGCAGCGCATTTCAATGCCTGATAGTGGCTGGGAAAAAGGAATTGTGCTGATATTTGGTATCGCATTCAATCTGCTGCAGCTGGTTGGGATGACACTTTTGCTCTCATGATTACATTGAGTTGGTGGAGTGGGAGGGGTAGGGTAGGGTAAGACAGAACACAAAGGAGGGAGGGGGGGGGAGGGGGGAATGATGGGGAGGAAGAGAAATTAAATCCTACCATTAGTGCATTATGAACTTATGTTAGTCCTTGCCCCCTCACTGTACAAATCAAACTAGTTGCCGACTTTCAGTTTCAATATAATGAAATAGAAAACAAAGTAAATGCTCTGCATCCATCGTAAAAAGACAATGATAGAGCAACAACACAAATAACGACCATAATGAAATTTTTTGTTGTAGTACCAAGGAAACTAACAGAAAAATCTTGAAAACAAAGAGGATCTTCACTTTTTTTGTGTGGTCTAATTCAAAAAAGAAAAAAGAATGAAAACAGAGGCTGTACTCAGCAGGTTGTGTGTTCCTTTGTTTGAAAACATTACTTGATTTAATGACAATTCATGGTGATGTGAACACTAACAATGTGTAACATTTACATTCACAATCACTTGAAAATTGGTGTTTTGATAATATTCTGGAGTAAAACTAGAATGAATGAATGAATGAATTCATGGCACTTAATCTTATATAAGCCCCATACGCTTACAAATACAGAAAAGATTTGCAATAACATTAATGAAACCAATATGACCATAAATATTTCAAAAAGTACCCATAAACCTACAAACAAGAGTGCATATTGACACACGCTCACACACACGCACAAACACACTAAATCTATAAGAGCTAAACGTGTCAGAAATGGTGTTACAAGCCTGGACGATACGGTGATCGGCACTCCGGGTGACTCCTCCCTCCCCCCCCCCCCCCCCCCCCCCCCCCCCCCCCCCCCCCCCCCCACACACACACACAAACAAACACTTTTCCGCAAACCCATTACCCCACCTGCAAAGAAAACCGACAACAGAAAATGGACCCGACACATCCTCACAAGATTCTGGTTCCCAGTGAATACGGTGTGATTGGCTAATTGATCTTGGGCTCTTAATGAAAGACGAAGAAGACTCAAAAACGAAAAACCGGAACTATCACTTTCATTATCATGCTGATAATATGAACTGGCAACTACTATGACATAGTAGCGACCTCTTTGAAGTCTTTCTCAGTTTCTGTCCATATTTGGATAAACTGTTTCAAATTTCATTCATTTCAAAGCAAGACTGAAAACAAGGACCAACCTGACTGAGAAAAAACCGAAGAATGATTTTTCTATCTGCAACAAATAGACAGGAATAACAAACTAACGGAATTTAGCCACGTTGTCCTCTGTCACTGCTGGAACCGGAAGTATCATCGTCACTGTGCTGTTAGGCCTACTTGCACATGCGCAATGCGAAAAACTCAGCACGGGGTTCAATGATAGAAATTCAATCGGGGGGGAAAAAAAACCCTACCCCCCCCAAAAAAAAAAAAAAAGAAAAAAAGAAACGAGTTGAAATAACATGAAATATACAAATGAGTAGATACATGAATAAGAGAGAGAGAGAGAGATGCATGTGCGCGCGCGCACGCAGAGTTGGACCAGAGAAATGAGAGTTCTTCTGTTATGTGGCCACAATCAACACTCTGATTATTTTGCCACAGATCAGGTGGTTTCCTTGAACCGGCTGCCCGACTTAAATATCCCTTTTTCTTTTCTTTTTCCTGTGTAGACTTGAGATAGCTCTTCTAGTTGCATTTTATAAGCAGATCACAACATTCACACTCCAGATCACATTTAACACTCCCTGCACACTAAGGGGGGGGGAGGGGGCGCGCCAGAGGTGACGGGCGGGCAGGTTATGAAACATCCATTTCATAATCTGGAAATGTTTAAATAGTCTTTAGAACCTCTATACCAAAGTGTCAAAATCAGTTTAAGAATTAAACTTCTCCATCATATGCAGGCAGCATGGGGGTATTTGCATTATTCTTTCATTTACTGACTTTTGTACGACTGTCAACAAAACAACACACATACAGAGAGAGAGAGAGAGAGTCCATTCTTGCAAATCCTGGTTTCGAGTTTTTGTCTTGAAACTTTAATGATTCTTCATCAGGACAGACAGGAGACGGGAATGGCTGAATATCGTAGTGAAAAGCCACGGGTGAACACATATCAAACTGAAAAACTGACTGAGAAGAGTGAGGTTATGGAGGGAAGGAGTGACAAAACTCCCAATTAATATGTCAGAAGGTAGGAACAGAAAACACACACACACACACACACCTTCCCCATTCTGACCCATAACACCTTTCAGAGGGCTCTTCCCTCCCCCTCTCTCATCCCCAATGCTCCAATGCAAAAGTCAAGGTGGGAGATAGGCTGTCAACAAAATGGTTCTATGCGAGGAACGTGTGGAAGGATAACCCCTCTGGCACCATTGGTTCTGCCTTCTGCTGGTCTGCAACTATTGGTCCAGTTTGTTGCGTAATCTTTGGTGGTCTTTGTATTTAAGTTAGTTCTGGTGGGAACTCACACAGCCTGACTACGATTACCGTGGCCTACGTAATTGTGTTCTGAGGCAGGCAATCATGAGGGCATTCCTTATGGGGTTGGGCTGAAAAATTGCACTCTTGGCCGTAGCCTGCGTTGCCCGCCAAATTTTAGGGACTCGCACAGCGCTCCATGCTCATTCTCATTATGAATGGCACATGAGCTGTTTTATGGGTTCCGCTGTCCTCCATTTATATTAAAGAGTAATTGCTTGCAGCCATACATTGTGAGACTGCTTAGCCAAGGACCTACAACAGACAGGTATTAGTCTTCTATAGGACCGTTACTCTTGTGCATGAGGGAAGTAAGTTTCACTCAAAAAACATGTACATGACTGTTTCCTGCTGAGTTTTCACAACTTCAGCAGCTGAGGAAAAATACAAAATCGAACTGATAATATGCTTTTTTGCATTGTTGTGATGAGTAATCATCCTTTTTAATTTTCCACTACCTCATTTATGCAGGAGCTGCTTTGTCTCTAGAAAATCGACTTGTAACCATCTGTTCCCGAAGATAAGAAAAAAGAATGTATGTTGTTCATGAAGCCCAACCATATTACAATTCCAATAAAATAATCCACAAAGGTCCTTAAATGACAGTTAACTGAAGCCCCTAGTCAGGTAAATAATGATTTTCAACTGACACATTACTGAAGATCACAACAGGATACTTAACCTGAAAAATGCTTGTGGTTCACAACCAGCAACATGTATGTTACTACCATTTTTCTCAGCAGGAAAATGACCAGTATTAAAGCTCTTCAGCTGTGCTGTGCACAAGAGAAGACCAAGGTAGGAAAAGGTATTGACATTGCCACAGACTGGTTTTTCAGCCTTTACCAGACAATAGAATGCTAGTGCCCCAACACAGGCGTTACCAACATGTACGTGATGCACATTATACAAAAAACTAACCGAGATGTCACACTTCTGGTTCCAGCTGCAGGCTCAAGTGGCATAAATTTTACACTGAAGTATGTTGATGAATCTGGTTTAAAAGTACTTTGTGTTGAAGAAACGTTTTCAATGTGTGTGTCCCACAAGTAAAGATCGGGTATCTCTCTTCCCTCTCAAGGTGTCGGCAGATGAAAAAGGACCATGCACACATGCGGTCCATGCACAAAAGCTGGAAGATTTGTACAAAACCTATAAAAAAAACATACAAGAGTCCTGCTCTCTCTTTGCTACCCCCCCCTCTCCCCCCACAAACACATTCACCTCCCTCCCCCTCTTTCGCTTGCACAAACACACACATTGCTCGAAGCTGCACATCTACATTATACAAAACGGTTTAAATCTTGTATGGATTAATAAACTGGTTTTCACTTCATCCGAAAACTTGTGTGGTCTTTGTTTATTTCAGCAAGAAGTTCAGCCCTGCAACAGTTTCTCAGGCTGAAGGGATGGGAGCAGCATGTGGGTGGGATGGAGGGTGCAGAAGGTATGTGACTTGGCTCATAGATTTAAAGTGTGAAGTTATAAACTGATACTTGGATTTCAACCTTGAACCCCAACGCGTGTAGTTTTTGAAGAGTCCAGGCAAATTTCAATAAATCTTCAAGAAAAATCAATATTATGAAATTCTGGGCATATGTTTGTTTCTAGTGGAAGCAAAAGTAGTCACATTATATAAATTTTTGCTTCCTTTTTATGAAAGGGGTTGTAATAAACCTTATACGTATGCAGTATTAGTCATATCAATAATACACTGCCAATGACAAGTGTAAGGATATACCAAACTGATTGTCATAAATTGGGCGTGATCAGTGGGCATGACTTTTTTGCTGATTAGATCAAAATGAAATCTGTCATTTAAACAGAATGTTGACAATAATGCAGACTGAACATTAGTTCATTTTGCCTACTGAATTAACCAACGGTGCTTTGTCACACAATAAAGAACCAGGAATCACAAACTGCTCTTTTAAAGTGGCCTTTCAGCTCGCATTAACTGACAAGATAAAGGCACAATATTTTTTTTCTTTCCTTTTTTTTTTTTTTTTACCTTTTTTTTTCCAGCTTTAACTACAGCCCTGTTTTACCCATATGAGATTTTGCTGTTCCCATGATTGGTGAAAATATGACAGGGGAGGGGGGGTGGGGGTGGGGGATTCTAGAGATGAGATTTTTGAGTGGTAATTGCACTTGCAAACCCAAACCATAGGAGGGTAAGTCTGATCAAAGTCAGATTTTTTATAATGTGCCCAGAAATGTAAGAATAAAATCGACAAAAAAGTACAAGTCTTTGTCGAAGTATGCTGATGAATAGGGTTTGAAAGTAATTTGTGTTGTACATATCCTGTGTCACTGTAGTTAATGTTTTGATAATGACCCAGACTGATGGCATGAAAAAAACAAAACAAAATGACAATGGCATTAAAAAAAACAACATGACGGACTGTTTCAAAATCTGGTAGACAATCATAGTTGAGAATATTTGTATAAAATCAGTACAGTGTATTCTTTTTTGTCTTAACAACAAAAGTTTATGAATGATGCCATGAAAAGAGAAATGATACATCTTCAATAAAATGTATACACATTCCCCCCAACTCCACCATCCATCCCCCCCCCCATCCCCCCCCTCCACTACCACCCAATCCCATCTTCTCTCTCATAAATGCACAAACAATACTGACAGTGTGTTACTAATGTATAAATGTAGGCATATCACACAAACGGTCATGTTTAATGCCAAACATGCGAAACTCCATCCACACAAACATACATTACGCATACTGTACTCAGTCTGTGCCAAATCACACATCGGTTCATTTCTATTTCATTTATTATATACACAGGGCCAACTTTCACATCTTGTCGTACATGCATGCACACACGCAAATGCACACACCTCCATTATATTGTATACATATGAACAAAAAAGTTTCAAAATTCTTGTAAACCAAGAGAGTCTTAATAGGAGGGAAAGGTCTTTACCAGGGAGTAGTACTCTACAATCAAACATACCCATTTTGTGTCTTTACACCTACACACATAAATACACAAAAGATCATTCAAACTTGTGTATTCAGCTGTAGCACCTACTGAATAACCACTCATACAAAATTTCAGCTCTATCCTAACCCACATTTCTGCAACGTCATGTGGTGACCACCCTTTGGAGAGCAGGGAAACTTTTCACAGCTGTTTGCAGATAACAGCTGTTTGCAGACTGCTGGCACTTGGACAGTAATGAACCTTGTTGAGTGTGAATATGGAAGCAAGGACAAGTGTTGAGGAAGTTTCGCCTTCTAAATCAAGATGAAATGAGACCATGACAAAAAATCTCCACGCTACCTTTTAACACAGTTCTTTGATTAAGAAATGGATGACAAGTTAGCTCTATATAAGGCAAAGCAAAGTCTTTGCCTGCATATGTTGCTGCTGCTGTCTGATTTCTGGAGGTGCAAAAACAGATATGAAGCAATATCAAGGAAAATCAACGAATATCGGCATATGCAAATGAAGTATCATTAAAATGTGAGCTCTAAAACAAGTTATTTTCAATGGGCAAAAAACATATACACCCATGCTGCTCATTCCAGCTCCCCATCCACAATCACACCCTGGATAATCCTGTGACAAGCCTGGAACCAGCAATCCACAGGGAGCAGTCAACGTCAACTAAACATGAGCTAACCCACTACAGTACATTCTGCACAGCCGTGCGTCAGTTCAGTTGTATTCAGTGGTGCCTCTTCCGATTCATCATACTGGGTTCCTACAGACTCCAAAGATCAAAATTCAAGGAGTTTTCAAGAAGATTTTTTCTAATTCAAGGCTAACAACACAAGTGTAAAAATTGACTAAGTGACAAATCATTCCCCTTGGTTAAATAGCAGACGACAATCAGAGATCGCAACAATGTTGTGAAAATTTGTTTTTTAAACAATTTTTCATCAACCTGAACGCAGAAAAATCAAACTGCCATTTCTCTGTGCCACATCAAACATTTTAGGAGCTGATGGATTGATTTTCGAAGGTTTTCAAGGAGGTTTGGTCAACAGAACCACATTTTATTGATTTTCAAAGGTTTCAAGGCCTTGAAATTCACTCTCAGAATTCTGGAAGTTTCAAGCAGTTTCAAGGAGCATAAAAACCTTGTCATATGCACGACAACCATTCAGTTCCTCACTGGTCCCACTATAATCATTCAGTCACGAAGCTAGTGTAAGTGAGCATTATTCCCTCCATAGTGTGCCATGAATTTTTCCTGCAACAGGCTTCCTGAGCATACCACAATCACTGACCCGGACACAAATCCGTCTATGGCACAGACATGAGAATCAACAACCAAGTATATGAGGATAATGGTACAGAATTTCATTATAGTCTGAAATTGCATAAATGGGCTGTACTTGACTGTAACAGATCCTGCTGTCTGCTAGGCCTAACTGATTAAGGCACCTGCAATGTTGTTAAGGAAATGTTAGCAACACTCCCAGAGATGCATCCATTAAGTGAATGAAACTCGAATGCGTGGCTCCGGTCTTGCTAGCTGAGGCCATGGTAAACTCAACTCTGGATGGAGCCAGTCAAGGCCAAAAACATCCCCCTAGCCCCCCCCCTCCCCCCTTTCCTGCTCCTCTTTTCCCTCCTGTCCAATTGCTATGATGGGAAACGAACCAATCACTCCAAGCCAAAAATTCACATCACAACCATGCTACTGCGGTCAGCTGAAGCGTGAACATTAACTGGCAGTTAGGATTGACATTAGGGTTCAAAGTTGCACCTCAGTCTGAATCTGACATGGAGAAATCCTGTACAGTATCGCCACAGTCATTTTCAATGTACAACTTTTGCCTGGACTTTGCTGGCAGTTTCTGTTCTGGGTGTTTCTTCCCCTTCTTTCCTTTGTGGCGCCGTTCCGTTTTTTTCGTCTGTTTTTTCCACATGCCATCTGTCTCATCCTCTTCCGCACTGCCTTCCTCTTCACTTTCACTGTCATCACATTGTCTCTCATCAACACTTTCACTGTCGTCACTTTCTCAACACTTTCATCGTCCTCGCTGGCAGACTTGGCAAGCTGCTCCAAGTCATCACTGTCAAAATCACTGAAAAGAGAAAGAAAACTGCATAAAACAAATTGAAAATCTAAAAATGCACATTGGAGACAGGGTTCACACATATTTTTCACACACAGATTAAAGGACTTTTCAAGCAATTTTTTTTTTTTAACAAAGTTTTAATATCAAATCAAAGGACTGTAACACAGTAAATTTAAGCTTCTACTTCAGCAGAATCCAGTTGTAGTAGCAACCAAAAGTTAACACTTGGCAGACACAAACTGAACTATACTTTTTCATGCATTTATCAGTTATTCTTTACAAAATGTGAATTTCTAACCAAAATATAAACTGATCAAAATCTTTTTTTTCCAGCACTCTGAGGCTAAGTATTGCAGTCCAAAAGTCATGGACCTATTTGATCATTGAAAATGGGATCCTCCTCAAAATTCATGGATTTTAAAGGACTTTTACAAGGGCTTGTATGAACTGTGCAATTACATTTATAAAAAAAAGGGATACAAGTATGTCTCTAACATGTTGTTGTGTTGTCTCTCAATTTAACCCACTCTCCTAATTAATTCTTTCACATGCAGACACAAACAAATAACATATACACAGACAAGCATTCCATGCAAAAACAAAATTTTTTTTTTTTTTTTTTTGCTGTCCCCAGCCTCTGCGCCACCTCAGAGGCAGTGCACCCATGCCGCTCATTCCCACACCCCGTCCACAGCCACAGCCTGGTTGGCCCAGCTGCAGCCCCGGCACCGGCAATCCACAGGGAGCAGTCAATGTCAAGAAGCAACCCACCAGAGAAGACACTGCATTGCTGCCGAGTCACTTTGGTGGTGTTCAGTGGTGCCTGTTCTGATCTAACATACGTAGGACGCCACCTGCTAAGCCCCCTACTGACGACAATAACTGTTTAGTCGCGAAGCCAGTGTGAGTGAGCTCTCCCTCCAGAGGGCGCCACCACGTCCATCCAACGACAGCCCCCATGGACCTGCCGATATTTGGTGACCCTGACGGAACCAAACCAAGACCACAGACGTGGAGAGGACGTCGAAATTGAGGTCACCATGAGAGCAGGGCATGAAGGGCCACAGAATTTGAGACATTTTTTTTTTATGCTGATCAATGAGAATGGGGATGATCAAGATGATGCTACAGATTTCCATTTCGGTCTGAGACTATATGACAGGGCTGTACTGTACACTTTCTTTCATAATATATCCTGGCGTCAACCAGGCCCGAGAGATAGGGCACCTGCAGTGTTGGTCAGGCAATTTGAGCAACACTCTCAGAAACGCATCCATTAAGTGGATGAAACTCAACTGTGTGTGGTCCCAGTCTTCCCAACTGAGTCTGCAGCAAACTCAACTCTGGGTAGCAGCCAGTCAGGGCAGAAAAACCCACATGAATCTGATGGGATTTGAACCCACAACCTCCCAGCCGGGAGTCTGTGATGCTAACCACTTCGCTATGGCGGCTGGTCAAAAACACATAATTTTACATGCAAACAAACCATACCTTCACTGGTTGAAAGACATTCGACTGGAGATCATGCCTACAAACACATGCACACAAGAGTGCATGAAGTGTATGAGCAGTTGATTTCGCAGTTGTTTCTAGTCTAATCTCTTAAATGAACCCCTTGGACTAACCACAAAGGTACAAAAGTCACGGAGACCAAACAAGCATACCCACCTGTATTCATCTTCATCAGACTCTGGCTTCTGGGGATCCTGTTTCTTTTTCTGATCTTTAGACAGGAACCTGACGGACATACATCAGGTAAAATTTAAAGACAGTTCCTCAGCAACCTTCTGCATTCACCCCTTCCCTACATTCAGAATGTTTGGAAATGGCACTCGAGCTGCAATATGAAGACGGGTGCAAAACACACACACATATACGCACTAGCATATGTACCTAAGAAAAAAAAAAGAGGAAGACACTTACTAAACAAATGAACTGAAATGGAGAAAACGTGCAAACCACACAAACACAGAGACAACAGATGACCAAATAACATCTCTGCCCCCATCCATCCCTAAGGTCCCCCCCCCCCCCCCCACACCTCCGAAACCCCCCCCCCAAAAAAACAACACCTACCAACAAATGCAGGCAAAAAAAAAAACCTCATTAAACAAAACAAAACAAAAATGACATAAATCACAGACAACCTGGAACTAACTCGCGGCAGGCACTGACAATGAAAATGTGCAAAATGCACAAAGAACATGAAACAAAACTGACATATACTATGACAAATAATGAACAAGAATTAGGTAAAATACTAACAAACGGACAACCAGGAACGCTCAAATGACATAAACACATTTAAACAACCAGAGGTACTCCACTGACAAAAAAAAAAAAAAAAAGAACTCGGAAATACTCCTAAGACAAAAGCAAATGTAGACACTAACAAAACATGGACACCATCAGAAACACTCCCATGACAAAAAAAAAACCAAAAATACTTTAAAAACCACCAAAAACACTCAAATGGCAAACGTAATCAACCAGAAACATGCCAATCACTCGCAAACACACACATGAAAAAAAAAAAAAAAAAACAGAAAAGAAAAGAAATTCTTCAATGGCATAGCTGAGCAGAAACACTCTGAAGGCGTACAAATACAACCAACCCTAAACATTAACGGCACTATCAACCAACGAGAAAAAGGGTCAGTTACCGCTGCTGCAAAAAACTCAAAGTTTCAATAGTTTTGCAAAGTCTGATCAAGCAAGCACCCCTCTAAAATCTGACCAATCAGGTCAGAGAATGCAGTGCAGTGCAGAATAGCACAGTGCATTATTTTCAGAAAAAGAAACAACACTGCAGACCTACACCTCACCACTTACCTGAACGTATCATCTTCTTCCTCATCATCGCTCCCAAACAGCTTTCCAAATTCCTCTCTCTCTTGAGCAGATGCTGTGGATGGACCTTTGGGTGGGCGTTTCATCTCGGGAACGGAGCGCTCCCCAGAAGTTGTCATCTGGGAATGCAGGATATGACCACATTATTCCCCTTTCATTATTTTGAAACAGTCATGAAGTATTGAATCTTAACTGTGTGCTTTTTTTTTTTTTTTTTTTTTTTTTACAATTTCTTAACACCTTTGACCTCCAAGGTTGCAGGCTGCTATCTGGGAGGATAAACAGGTCTGCTCCTCCATTCCTCCTGAAAAAGCCTTGACCAATGCACAGGTGCTCATCCCCATGTATCACTAACAGAACTGACCAAAGATGGAGAGTTTTTTTTTCTCCCTGATTGGCATCATACACCTGCAATGTATCCCTCTTTGCAAACAATGACCAGTTTGCAGATCTGTTTGGCAAAAATTTCATGGCTGATCTATTACTAAGCTTCCTGACAGATGGGTTTACTGTCAATCAAAATGTTTTTAAGTACAACAGATTTGGAATGTTCTTTTTGTTGATACTGACATCTCATCACAGTTTTTAATTAAGTGTGGTCAGTCCGTGTGGCAATGAATATTTTCCTCAAAACTGTTTCATACTGGTTAGAAAAAAAAAACAACCCTGCCTTTTTAAACAAAAGCGTAAACCATAATGCAGTCCCACGTTTGATCAACAGATGAAACCAAGAGATTACACACTGGCTTGATAATATGAAATAGTCTTGAAACGCTCACCTCCAACCTCCCTAATCCCCCTTCCACCCCACCCCTCCGCACTCGCTATGAACCGGAAATGTGAAAGTTTGAGCTAGCTTTCATCATGAAATTATTCAAAGCTCTGCATTATCAATCTAATTAATAAACATGCAGCCCTGAGCTACAAGAAGAGACTGAGGTGAATCTTATTAGTGTAATTAAAGCTCTCAGTGACTGCAAATATATGACATTTTACACATAAGTTTTCTAGGTCGTTTTGAATATTTGTGCTATGAGCCACTGCAAATACATGGCACTTTACAAAAAAAGTTTTCTGTGCATAGTTTTGAATATTTGTGAGTTATCCCTGCTACCTGATCTTTGGAGGCCATCTCTTGCTGTCGTCGACGTTCCTGCATTTTCTGCCACGAAGCATAAAACTTGGACAATGGAGTTCCTTCATCTTTGTTCTTGCTTTCCCACAATTCCTAACAACAGTGAACAAAGCAATGGTTCATACACTGATGCAAAATGAACAATTACATATGAAAAATAACAATGAAAAAATCTTATTCACAGTTCTGAAAAATGAAAGTAGTTTTTATTTTGCAGACACAATGAAAAACATGCTAACATGTAATAACACAAAATAAGCTTGTAATGACTTGTAAATGAGTCACGTTTTAGGGAGGTGAAGCTTGATATAGGGGCATGAAGCAGCTGCTAAATCAAACTTCAGTCACAAAAAACTATTATTGTCTCTAGTTATTTGAAAGTGAGGTGACTGCAGGTGGAGGTTGAAACGAATTTTAAATGTAATTTCAAGTGACTACACTGGTTAACACTAACAAATTACAAGATAAAACACGACACACTTCAACTCTTTGGTCTTCCTCAGGCAAGATAATCAACATTCAGAACAATGAAAACGATGAACGAGCAATCACTTATCTTCTCGAATTTGGCACAAGATGGATATGAAATCTTCCACTTTTTAAACTGATCTTGTCTCTGTCAGTATTTCCAACAAATATTTCTTAAATCAGTGGATTTTCCAATTTTTCTCATAGTTACATTTTCCCTGCTCCTCTATTGTAACTTCTTTTACAGAAATGCACCAAATGAAATGTGAGAATATGAAGCATTTGTTTCCTGCTATGTAAAAGTGGGAAAAGTTTTGTCTTTGCACTCAATTAACCTCCTAATAAAAACTCTCTCCATTGAAAAGATCAATCTAAAGAATTTCTTAAGGTAGCTTTCGAGAGATTCCACTGTACATTGCTATGTAGGCTGTATTTATCATCATAAACCATTGCTCATATTTTTCTGCTTACCACAGCTTTGCTGTCCGCAAGGTTAAAGGTCGTGCTTCGTCGTCTCGCTTCCATCACCTTTGCCGTTTCTTCTGCTTTGTCCACAACTTGCTTGACTTGCTTGCACAGTGCTGCCACCTTGCACTTCTTGGTGAAGTCTCTGAGCTGTTTCACAGACACGCAAGAATCATTGCAAATGTATGAATTATATCTTGCGTTACCTGCAAAGCATCTTTATGACATTCTTGAACAAAATACAAAAGTACTGAACTTTAAAAAGAAAAAATTTTGTGTACTCTTTACCTGCATAAACCACATGCATTTGACAGTTGTGCGTGTGATATAATGTAAGAAACTGAGAAGTAAGTGTGTGCGTGTGTGTGAGTGTGAGTGTGTGTGTGTGTGTGTGTGTGTGTGTGCGCGCGTGTGTGCGTGTGTATGTATGTGTGTGTGTGTGTGTGTGTGTGTTCGTGTGTGTGTGCGTGCGTGTGAGCACATGTGTACATACAAACTGATTTGAACATGCACAAGCAGGATATTTCTCCTCTCCTGCATATCAGCTGCCACCTCCACAATTTGCTGACATGATTACCTGCAAAATCAAAGTCACCAAAGAGAAGACACGTAATAGCCTTTCACAGTAAATCTAATATGTCAACTAAAAGGTACTACTCTTGAAATGTCTGTTTCCTTCAGTCATGTCGGGTCAATTCACTTTGCACCTTAATGGCATCTGAAACATTCTAATTTCTTTTTTCAATGGATTTTTTTTTCCCCTCAAGGATCATCCGGAAAGAAAAAAAAACAACAACAACTAGACTACCCATGTAGAAAACTGGCAAGACGGATTCTGCTTCTCTGAAGAAAATGAACCACTATCTATCATCTGGGAGCATAGAGGCAGACATAAGTGATCGGGGAACATACAGAGCCAGATTCATATCAGTCATGTGGGAATATATAGAAATTATACCTCTGGAGAAAATTAGACCAAAATCAGCAGGATGGGAATATACAAAGATCAAATTATAAGTCTGGGAAAAAAAAACAGACTGAAATCAGCAGGATGGGAACATACAAAGATCAAATTATAAAACCCTGGGAAAAACAGACTGAAATCAGGAGGATGGGAACAAACAAAGATCAAATCGTAAGTCTGGGGGAAAAACAGATTGAAATCAGCAGGATGGAAACATACAAAGATCAAATTATAACCCAGGGGAAATAAAGATTGAAATCAGCAGGATGGAAACATACAAAGAAAAAATATAACTGTGGGAAAAACAGATTGAAATCAGCAGGATGGGAACATACAAAGATCAAATTATATAATTGGGAAAACAGATTGAAATCAGCAGGATGGAAACATACAAAGATCAAATCAAAACTTCGGGGAAAAACAGATTGAAATCAGCAGGATGGGAACATACAAAGATCAAATTATAACTCTGGGGAAAAACAGATTGAAATCAGCAGGATGGGAACATACAAAGATCATTCTGTCACTCTCAAATGGCTGTTCACTAAACGCATTAAGAGCAAAAAAAAAAAAAAGAAAGAAAGAAGAAGAGATTTTGTGTTGGACTTGAGCAGTTTTTCCTTCTGCAATAAAATCCCTCGCCTTCACTGCTTTTCAGAGTATTAAGGCCAGGAAAACAGGCCAGCACAGCACTACCAGTGACAAAGCCTGACCCACACAACCCCAGCTTATCTCTTCATAGTACTTGTGTCAGCCCCTTCCCTATACCAAGAGGTAGACACCCTTTTTCAGTATCAAATTTTCATTTTACATTAGACCCACTATGTCACGGAGCTGGGTTCTATGGTATCTTGGGAAATGGGATGCATCTCTCTCTCTCTCTGTGCAAACTCATGCACATTTGAGTGCATAATACTTGCTGTGTAGATTGCCTGATAGCATTTTTTTTTTTTATTAGATTCTTCTGTTCAATTCAATCTTCTTTCCTTTTTCTTTTCAATTTCATTTACAATTTTCTGTAATTTTTTCTCCCTTACAATACTTAGCATTTTTCTGTCTCTTTTTCATATCAATTTTGATAATGCAATTCCACCAATGTGCTCACTGTTGTAAAACTTTTTTCATCACTGAGCATACCATAAGCTATTGCTTGTTGATGCTTCAGTTCAATTGTTCATGTACACATCATTGATCAATAAAGAGTAGACACCAGCAATCAATCAGAGGGAGGCAGACTACAAAGAAGAGCCAATCATAACTGTTGTCACAGCATCCATACCTGAATGACGAGTGGAACGACCAATTCAGGGAACGAACAGGTGTGGCTCTGCATGCTGAGGTAACTGAATAGCAGCTCGCATAGCTGTTCGATCACTGCCTCCTGAAAACAAAAAACAAAGAAAACAGTCTCACACCTACTGACTTAACCATCATGCACTTACCAAGAAATCAAATAAATCACATTCCAACTGACCAAGCGCACCCATGTGGTGGGTGGTGGGTAACATTTTAAATACCAACCCATACTGTGCTGTAACTAGTTTACTACCAATCACCCCTTGAGGATGACCCTGTATTTCATTCCAATACAGGTTATTTGGGAAAGCTTGAGTGTTAAGATACAGTATTATGAGCTATAAAATAAAAAATTGTAGGCCGCACAGGCACATTTAAAATGGCTTTAAACAAAAGTGGAACTGATGGGAGACAATCCATGATAATACACGATTCAGTGGCCTAAGCATTGCTGTATCAACAGCAATGCCTGAGAAAAGTGTAGGATATATAGGCAGATTTGAAAAGGCTTCAAACATAAGTGGCAGTGACAGAAGACAGTCCATGAGCATACATGATTTAGTGGCCAATGCACTGCTGAGTCAATAGCAAGCACTGTCTGAGAAAACAGCATAGACACTAAATGCAGGTTTGAAAAGGCTTCAAACATGAATGGCAGTGTGTCAGGCGACTAAGCAGCGCAGAGTCAGAACAGATGAGTAGACTGATTCTGGACACACAGCCCAAAGGCGAGTCAATGGCTAGTTAATAAACACTCAGACAGACACATGCAATTCTGATATGGACGTAGAGCCTCAAGATGTGTGAACAGCTAGTTATAAACATCAAAGCACTCTGACAGACACATGCAAATCCAACAATAAGGGCTTTTTTTTTTCAGAAAACTTGGTGCACCTTGGACATACATGAGTGTCCTGTCTTGAAAAAAGAGCGCCAGTGGCGTAAGTTCATCCTGCACTCTACAAAATTAATGATCTAGAAAAATACATGTTATGTAATCAACAAAACAAAGTATTATGAGCGTAAAGTGCAGTGTCCTGCATATGATGGATCTGTACAGCAACATTGATTACAGCTGCAGCAGAGCAGTGTCTCTTCTGGTGGGTAGCCACACGACAACCTGATACCGACTGCTTTTTGAGCACTACTGCAGCTGATACTGTGACAAGACTGGGGTTGTTTTTTTTTTAAACAAACGGCCATTTGACTCAACTTTTAACAGACAGGTAGGAAGGGGAGAAGCTACGTAAAAGAACTTGCCTACAAATGTTTTTGTGGGGTATACTGCTTTTTCATTTCAATAAAACAATGTACAAAATTCATGCACAGTGAAACGACTCACAAGTTTCTTGTGAATTTAGTACTAATCATAAATGTTCCGTATCTGTTCAGCTCACAGCACTTACATAAAACAAATGAACAGCTAGACAAAAATGCAGAGGCTCAAAGACCCATCCCTTTTCACCTATCATCTACATGCCAACACCACCCCAACATTCTCACCTCACAGACACACTCTTACATCTTTATACATAAAATGTTTCTTATATGTAGAGTGATGAACAGACATGGCCAGGGTAACAGTCTTTTTACCTTGAAAGCCTTTTCCTCCAGCTGACTTTTGGAGAACTTGAGGATGGTGCTCATGCTGAAACTCTTCATGCTCCCCCCTTTTGGCCGCTTGTTAAAGTCTGTCTGCTCCAACACCTGGTGTGTAGTGTGAAATGGATCAAAGTGACTGACAGAATCTAAAGAGACTGGAAATCAATATTTCACCAAGTTAATATATCAAACTTCCACTTAGTCTAACACAAATACACCCCCTCCCCTCGGTGTTTTTTTTTTTCCAACCTTGTTACAGACTGTGGTAGCCTTGGAAAAAAAAAAAATCATTTGGCAATGCATTTTCATTGATCAGACTGTTATCAACAGTTCAAATTCTTACAACATTCCAGAATTCCTAACAACACACATAACAGTCATAACAACACACACAACCGAACAGTAGAATTTTCCCTTCTCCAAGAGGAAAGATAGCAAGACAGTAGAGTTCTCCCCTGCCCATGAAGCGATCATCACGCATTCCACACAGGCATGCATATGCCAAAAACACACATACACACACACACACACAGAGACAAAAGGTAAGACCAGACACAGCAGGTTTTACCCATCTCAGAAAAGAAAATATAAAGGCAAGTTAGAACAGAGATACATGCTGCCTGAGACAGGATTGTTAGAAACTTTATGTACTCACTCATTCACTCACTCACTCTCTCACACACACACACACACACACACACACAGCCAGCAGGCCTAACCCACCTCCAAAAGGAAAGGCAGCACAGATATGTAGGCTGTCTGTGACAGGATTGTCAGGTAACGTGTGCAGTGAAATCGCAGTGGATAATACTGTGCTGTAGGTAGCAACCTGCCCAAATCATTGCAATATCCATGAACAACGATGAGAGACTTCTAAAAGGAGAAGACAGACTTATGTCAAAATCATAGTTGTATACAATACACAAAAACACTGGTTAGCCGGAATAGCATTCAGGACAGCACAGACCTGTCTCAAAATCGCGGCAATATACAATAAACAACAGTAACACCAGTTATCTCATTTGGTACTCAGGAAAGAAAGCACCTCTATGAAGATCGAACTAATCTTGAATCGACTCTTTCATTCTGTCAAAGTTGTTTTTTTCAGCAGTAGAACAGTTCACTGGGACAGAGTGAGTTACTTCCCATCAACTTTGTTTTAATAAATACCATACATCAAATGAGTTGGACAATAGAAAAATAGAAAAGATTTGAGTTGCAGATCGTAATTAATGAATTATAGAAATGTCAGTGTTCTTGTTCACTGGACAGGGTGTATTAGTGCTGTTGAGCGGATCATGGATCTGCCTGCCACCTGATCCTGCTCTGCACCAACATGTAATGAATCAAGGCTAGAATCAAATCATGTAATGAATCAAGGCTAGAATCAAATCATGTAATGAATCAAGGCTAGAATCAAATCATGAATCAAGGCTAGAATCAAATCATGTAATGAATCAAGGCTAGAATCAAATTCCATCTTTCCACCCAGTTTCATCCTAACAGCAGATTTTATGTAATCTAACTGAACAGATTCTGGATCTGTCTTTTTTTTCGCCCAATCAAAGTTGAAAGAATGTTGCCGAGCAGAACTTGGGTCTGCCATTTGATACTGATCATTACATGCCTTCATAACAACATCTTATGGAGTCTTCACACTTTCACTTTTAATCACATCACAAAGTTAGCTTAAAATGGTTCTGTGATTTTTGTGTAATCCTACTGACAAACTAATCACAGAACAGACATGAGTGAAAACACACTTTTTTTTGGCAGAGAATGCAACTCACATTATGAAACAAAGGGACATAACCTCCAAGTCAATTTACTACATACACATAGCAATACAAGTGTGTATATATTTAGGTGTACAATTATGTGGGTGTATGTTAAGTCAAGGTTTTATTTTCTGCTGGTACTCTCAATAAGCAATACATTCACTTTACTACATCATTCCATCTGAAAGAAGAAAATGAGGTGTCAAAGATGATGAAAAAGGAGGCGAAGATAAAGAAAAAGCAGAATACAAAATTTTTTTAAATTTTTGAAAAAACTAATAAGTTATGCATAGTCTGCACTGGAAACAGGTATGCACACACACACACACACACACACACACACACACACACACACACACACACACACACACACACACACACACATCCCTTTCCCCTATGTGTGTGTGTGTGTGTGTGTGTGTGTGTGTGTGTGTGTGTGTGTGTGTGTGTGTGCACAATATATTCACTGGTAAAAGGAATGTGCACACACATGTATCCCTTTCTTTCTCAATGTGTGCATGTACATGTGTGTGCACCCACACATGTGGTGCATAAGCAAGTGTGAGTGCATGTATGCATGTGTATGTATGTGTATTTGTGTGTGAGGGTGTGCATGTATGTGCAGACTGCAATATAGATGTGTTCAGGCACTGTGTACTGGAGACAAAACATAAATATGAGTGTATAAAGGTGTGCATGTTTGTGTATAGGGTGTGCATATTTGTATTACATACATGAAACAGATTTGAGTATAGGAATGTGTGCACAGGAGCATGTGTACAGGAGTATGGTGCACAGACACGGACAGGTACACACAGGTGTGCAACTCACCTGATGGTGCCAATAATGACCTGCACCAGTGGGAAGATGAGGGGCTGCAGCACAGGACTGGGGTGGGCGGTGCTCAGCAACTGAGTCCACAGACTCAGACTGTGTATAAACTGCCAGTTGTACACCGGCTGGTACACTCCTGGCGAGGAACAACAGAAAGACACCGCATCACTGCTGGGAGCAACGCACAGCATCTTGCCCCTCAAACCCCCTCCACCACTCCTTCCACACAAACACTTCACATTTTACAAGTCACAATTCAGAGATAATCTTAGATTGTAGTAAATAAGAGGCAGCACTCATAACATATCTGTTGGGACGCTTAAAAGTTAATAAAGTAATCTGTTAAGTCCTGTATAACTTGTATGCTTTGCAAATCTTAAATAAATGTTAGCCAACCACCAAGAGAAATATGGACAAACAAGTCACAAGACAAAAACGACGCGTTTCGACCTCTTAGGTCTTCTTCAGACAAGACACACAAAACAAAAGGACAATGAAAATGAACAAGTCTGTCACTTGGCTTGATCTCTTCAGCGCAAGGTAGGCGCTGAATGAAAACTAGATGGCATTGTACTGGACGTGGACTTGTCATCATCTCGTCATTTTCTCATGACATACCTGTTGGGACACTTCAAAGTAAACATTCTAAACTATTAAATCCCTGTACAGCTTGCATGCTTAGGCCATTTTCTGCAAATCTTCTGAATACCTAAAATATGACCAGATAATGATGTCCCGAGATGACGACAAGTCCATGTCCGGTACAACGCCATCTAGTTGAATACAGCTTCGAGCATGGCCATGAACATATGTTATTCCGCTCACCTTCTTCTTGACTGTGATGGCATTTCGCAGATGAATGGCCAGCTGCCGGATGTACATGAAGGCGTGTTGGTAGGCCACACTCTCCTGGATTAAAAACATCTCCACCAGGACTGCTGCATGAAGCCAATCAGCGGCAGGGTGGTTGGGGAGACGAATTTGCTGTTGCTCACGTAGGCCATGTACATTTGCTGGAAGACGGAAAAAACAGATATTGGACAGTAGTATATCTGTGTGTGTGTGTTACTGTAAAATCTGCCAATGGTTCCACAATTCAAAAAAAAAAAAAAGAGTTGACTTTAAATTATATGTGAAAAGTTTCAGAGGGTTGGTCACCAACATACCTGTGTACCTGCAGTTTGCTATTGACTAGATTTGGAGTATCTTCCTGACAACTGGTCTATTGTGACAAATTCGTCATTCTGGACAGTGTTTTCACTATCAAATTTCTTCACTGAAAGCTGAAGGTTTCTGATGAAAAATGACCTACTGCAAACACTTCAATGTTTTCCATAGTGTTTTCACTGTTGAGTTTTTTCCACTGAAAATGGCTGATGGAAACTGACCTATTGCGAACACTTCAATGTTTTCCACACTATTTTCACCGTCAAATTTCTTGACTGAAACCTGAAAATGACTGATGAAAACTGATTTACTGACAACACTTCAATGTTTTCCACAGTGTTTTCAGTGTCAAATTTCTTCACCAAAAGCTGATGGCTTCCAATGGAAACTGACATTCTGTGAATACATCTCTGCTCTACACAGTCTTTTTACTGTCAAATTTCTTTATTTAATAAAACTGAAGGCTTCCCATCTGAAGATGATTTGCTCTGGAGCATAATTAACTGCTGAAGCAAAGCTGAAACAACAGTACTGTGTGAATGTTAAAAAAAAAGATGTAAAAAAAAAACCCAACAAAAAAACCATAAAAAAAAAACCAGAAAGATTTTGGCATGCACATTCACTGTGAATACACTCCAGCCAATGTTTTTTTTATCAAGTATAGAGTAACAAAGATGTAAGAAACAAAGAGAGACTGGCTGAAGTCAAAGAGATAACCTGGCTAGCATACTGACTGTAAATACACTATGCCATATTTCCATGAAGTATACAGTTAGATATTGATGAGTGCTGAGAAGAATCAATGCATGAAAGGAGGGGTAGGTAGGATTGTGTGAATCTTCATTGTAAAAGTCTTTACTGGGGTGATTAACTGTAGTTTCAAGATAATATTAAAACATACTAACACAGATGGATGCCTGTGCAAATGCCTTAATATCAAACATGGAAAAAACTATGACTGCTCTTTTATAGATGCAAAACCCAATTATTTTCTTCTTGCACAAACTCAGTCGTCTGTAGATCACGACACTATGAGTTCTTCAGAACGATACTTTTTGCTGAAGAAGTGGATGACAGGAGACAGCAGAGTTAAAGGCAAGTTTAAGAGGGGATGTATACGAGAGTGTAAAGACTTGTCTTCACAGCTACAATTAAAAAAAACTTCTGTTCCCTCTCTTGTGTTCTCTCTCTCTCTCTCTCTCTCTCTCTCTCACACACACACACACACACACACACACACACACACATTACATTCACACATATTTCTTTCTGTGTCTGTATCTCTCTTACCCCTACACACACACGCCCATTGTAATCATGTTCTTTCTCTCACCCTTCCCTCTCCACCTTCCCCACGGCCTCTCTACCTTCAGTGCAGGCTCCAGGAGAGTGTCAGTCTGAAGGCGCACCAGCCTGTTGAGGCACAGAAAGGCAAGAACTCTGGTCGTCTCCTCCCCTGTGCTCCACAGCTTCACCACCCTCTGAAAACAGCAAATGTGCATGAATGACAGAAATAAAGCAAGGGGAGAAAGAACTGAGGCAGACATGAAGACAGAAAGGAAAAAAAGAAAGTGAATGAAATAACGTAGCAGGCAATGGAAGAAAGATGCATTAAACCATTGTATAGTTCCATCTTTCCACTTTGAACCAACAGCATGCTCAGATCTCGAGTAGGAGCAGGCTGGCGCCGAAAAGATCCCACATGTAAATGTCACTGACGTGAGCAAGAACCCTCAACCTCCCAGCCCGGAAGTATGTGGCGCAAAACACCAATCACACCGCGTTGGGTAACCCCATTCTTTTGATATTTCCTTGTGGCCCTCTTTTAATTCTATGCCCTCCCAGTGGCATTACTCCCCTGTACCTTTTCTTCCCCCACCTCCTAGTAACAGGTCCTGGCTTGCTCTGTCACAGTCTCAACACCAGCAGTCCCCAGAGAGCTACAACCACAAGAGACACTGTACTGTTGGTTTTATCACTGTATCTGTCCTCAACTGTGCTGGTTTTGATCAAAGAGACACGGGACACCATGACAACAGCTGCTTATGCGTGGAGACACCAATAGTGTCATGATGATGTGTGAGAATCACTGTAAAGCTTTTGTCTTGCTTTTCTTTCCATTTTGAAGGGGATGTCAACAGATAAACAGATTTTCGGATTTTGATAGGTCCTTTCAAAGCGGAGAGTTGGTGTTAGGGGTTGGGGGGGTAAATCTTTTTTTCTTCAAAAAAAGGGGGAAGACTCTGTGTGTGTGTGTGTGTGTGTGTGTGTGTGTGTGTGTGTGTGTGTGTGTGTGTGTGTGTGTGTGTGTGTGTGTGTGTGTGTGTGTGCTTGTGTGTGTTGTGTATGTGAGGTCACATGTCTCTTAAGTTCAATGCAGACACTATTGTTGGAATTTAAAATACATATGTCTACTCCTTTGACCATGTTTCTTGCATTTTTTTTTTTCACATAAAACTTGGATGACACACAATAAGCTCCATCTGAATAATGACAAGACAGACATGATTTTCAATGCAGCAACAATAACTTCCCTCTGAGTCAGTTCCAGCATCCATCTAGCCATACCTGCTTCATTCATCCATTTATGTTGGTTCCAGCACCCATCCAGCTGAAGAACAGCATCATTTGTCCAACTGTTTGTTTGTAACTTTAGTGCCACATGGACAAGACACTGTCATTCTAACAGTACATCTCTTCCATCTATCACGTGTCTTATTTTTTAATGGAAATCCACCTCATTAGTTCGGTGCAACATCTTCTTTCACAGGATGCGATCAAAATCCTAATCTGTGCTTTTCTTCTTTCACGGCTCGATTACTGTAATTCTCATCTTGCTGGCTACTCACTATTTTCCAGCTGTTCTAAACCCACTCATATTGTTCCTCTCCTTCATTCTCTCCAGAGACTTCCTGTTCAAAAACCAACTCATTATAAGTAGTCTTTGCTCAGTTTCAAGTGTCTGCATGCTCCTGCTCCATCCTATCTTTCTGATCTTCTCCAGTTGTCTGCTCCTGCCTGGCTGTTGCATTCCTCTGCTGATACTCGTCTCCTCCAGATCCTTCGTTTCCATACCAACACCTTCACAGAGTGCTCTCTCTCTCTGTTCAAGTGCCTTCCACTTGGGACAAACTTTGTTTCTCTCTCAGCACCCCTTCTGGTTCTCTCTCTTCCTGTTCGTGCATGCAAGCGTTTTGTATGTGTGTGTGTGTGTGTGTGTGTGTGTGTGTGTGTGTGTGGCAAAAACATGCCCCCCCCCCCCCCCCCCCCTCCCTCTTCCTTGCATTCTTCAACTCTAAAACTGTCGAAGCTCAGTGAGTGGTATATCAACCACTTTTGGATCAACCACAATCAAGACCGTTTTCTAAGTACAGCTTTTCTCAGTCTCTTTTAGTCTAGCAGCATCTTGCCAACTCCGGACACTAGGGCATGATGCTGATTTGTATTCAACATCTTCAAGCAGGTTGACAAAATGGTAGCAGCTTGCTCTTGTGAGTGGCGCATCGTCCATTTTTGGTCCATCCGAAGCCAGGGCCATCTGTCAATCTCTTTCAGTTTTGCAGCATCCTGCCGACACTTGAAATCAGTACATGACCTTAATTTGCATTCAACACCTTCAGATTGGTGGCCTTCTGCTCTTATGAAGAAATCTGTATGAGATTTTGTGACTCCAGTGTCATCTATCAAAAGCACGACCAGCACTTCATAGATTTCACTACCACACTTTTTTTCTCTCCTGTTTTTTTATTTTGTTTTGTTTTTGCCTGAAATATTTGAGTTTGCAGAGAAGTCCTGAACCTCTGATGATACACTTTCGTACCTTTTCAAATTCATGACTTTGCTCACTGCAATTTTTTAGGTCAAAAGGATAATACATCCACATTTCTTATCTTCTTCACATGAATTGAACCCCCCACCCCCCAAATAGAAAAAAAGACTGCAGACTTTACCTTTTGGAAGACTTTGGTCAGCTTTGGAAAGGCGGCATAGCACACCACCAGCTTATGAATGTGCCTGAGCACCACGTTCACCATACTGGCCTCTGAAAATTCCCCACTCAGCTGCACACACACACATTGGTACACACACAAACTAAAACAGGAACAGACAGAAGGGTACTGGAGAGATCACAGACTTCCATTGCGGGTTGAACAGATCCTGAATCCGCCCTATGACACCACAGATCCTCACTGATATTTTAATGGGCTCATCCTTATTCCATTTTCTCATCAAACTTTAAAAATCTGGTCGTAGTAGTTTGAGTTAATTCTGCTGCATGTATCCTGGATCCTCTTTCCGATCCAGATCAGCTCCAAGGCTATCCATCAAAATTCAATGGATTCCTTGAGCTCCCTTTGACTATTCCACCAAGTTTCGTTTTTCAATCAGATTCCTTGAGCTCCCTTTCACTATTCTTAAGTTTCATTTTTCAATCAGGTCATTAGTTCTAACATAATCTTACCAAAAGACAAGCAAAATCAATCTCCTTGGAGGCTAATGATGTAGTTACAGATCCGAGATTGAGAGCACTCTTTTCTTGTGAAACTTAACACAAGAGCATATGAGCAGATGCACAAATACAACATCAACTGCTCACAAACCCTTTTCTGTCTAATATGTTCGCTCAGCTTGATCTGGAGTACAGTCACTCCTGATAATCATAATCATCTAGTGGAGAACTGTGTCGTGAAAAATCTGACATCAATGTCAAGTACCTTTAACTTAAAATTTGAGTGGCTGATATTTCGTTTTCAGATTAAACAAGTTTTCTGTCAACCAAATTTCAAGTCAGTAGAAAAATGGTGTAAAAAGCAATTCATCATGCACTTTAAAATTCAGGCATGTCCTTTTCTGATAAATTGAATGACTGCAGCATTCATCTGAGAATGCAGCTGGCTGAAGTCTAAAAAAAAAAAAAAAAAAAAAAAAAGAGAGAAACCAGCCACAGACGCAAAAATAATGTTAGCTTCATGGATTCCTGAATGGTCAGACTCCATCCTTTCTTTCTGATCTTCTCCACCTTTACACTCTGCCCAGCTGTTGTACTCCTCTGCTGATACTGGTACAAGTAAAGATTAAATCCAAAGATTAAATCTAACACCATGTCAATTCATGAAACTAAATGACTCATCAAAACCTTATTTTGTGATGTTCATGATTATCTAACACCATGTACATTTCCGAAACTAAATGACTCAACAAAAAGTTATTTTGTGATATTCATGTTTCAGGTATTAAAAAAAAATCCTTAACACCCCCCTCCTCCCCCCCCCCAACAAACAAAAAAACAACAACAAAAAAAAAACACAGAAGAAAAATAACAGCGAATGATCATTATGGAATCCCCAGTAAAATGTGTTTAACGCTGTATACATCAACTCAAAAACATATTTTACACTGAGTAGGTAATCAATCGATAATGCATCATGGAGCCTCTTCAACTTGTCACAGGCGAAAAAGTGTCAGAATGGTGCGACAAACACAGAACTCATAAGACATGTCACACAGAACTCACAAGACACTTTTCTCCTTATAGTGACTGGTACGAGTGAAAAACAAAAAAAAAAGTGGGAGAGACAAGAATCATCAGAACAAACCTGCCAAACAACAACTCTTCAAGTCACTATGTTAAAAGTTAAAAAAAAAAAAAAAAATGACCTCTCGACCATTTTTCCCTCTCTCAACCCTTACACCGCCTTCGCTGATAATCCTTTTTTTTTTTTTTTGGACACTGATACTCCCCCCCACTCCCTTCAACTCTTAATCACATGTATTTATGTATGTGAATACAAAAAAATCATCAGAACAAACCTGCCACACAGCAATTCTCACCTGCAGCATCATGATGCAGTAGGTTTTCACAGTGCCCCTGACAGCCCTCCACTTCTTGTTCTTCTTGGAGAACACCTGCTGCTGCTGCTCAGCCAACGATTTCAGCGTCAACAGCTTCTCCAGCAGTGGCACCATGTCTGTCAGACACAGGCGCATGACGGCGTTGAACGCTGTGTTGGTGTCCACCCTGTACTGCGTCCCTGCCTCCACTGACATTCCCGCGTGCTGTGCTGCCGCCGCAAGGGCTGACACCCACTCCTGCAGGACCTGGCTGCTGGGAGACTCCTGTTAGCACAGACAGTTTTCGGGAATTTCATTTCTTCATAATGCTTGTAGATCAAACTGTTATCAGTTTCATGATTTTTCATTATCATATTAATCATCTTCAGTTCTTAAGTTCATCTCTCTCAAAAATTAATTAAAGTTGATCTGAGTCTATTTGTTATGATGTCTGCAGATGCACATGGTACATATGAAAATTCCTAGCATGTAACAGAAATGTTACAACAAAAAGTATCACACCCCATTCCCACTTGCTGCCAACTGACTATGAAAGGGAAGTAACTGTGTTTTTTTCCTCACTTATTTTTACATGACAGAGATTGTTTTGTTTTCCTTAAAAGCTGATTTTTTGCACTATAATACTGACAACGCCCTTTCCTCTCCTGAAATAAACAACTCTCTAACAGTGGTGTACATTGGATTTAAAGATGTGTTCAATAACATCTGAGTACACGGTGCAGCATCAAAAACTGTATACTCACTGGCTATATTTTAAGAGCTTTTAGTGACTAACCCAAACAAATGCATACTCTGTGGAAAACAAAGAGGAAACAGAAATTGTCGAATGAGCGAAAATCTCTCCCTTTCCATCTCTCTTCTCATTTAAGACACACATTTTCTGGACGTTTAGCGGTCTTGATTTTCATATTCCATGGTAACAGCCACATCCATCCTTTCCAATCCTCCACTGCTCACCTGCGCCTGCTTTCTCCATGACTTTATCATGGCAGCTGTGATGAGTTTTTCTTCTTGGCTTTGGGCATTTCCCCATCACTGCCACTGTCCTGGTCATCCTCGTCATCCTCGTCACTTGCCACCTATGCACATATTTTACATTCCCAAACAGCACTTTTCTGAAATTGTTAGCCTGTCTTGCTTGTTCTTCAAGTCATTATGTAACTGGTGTAAGAAAAATTACTTCCCTACCATTTGTCCCCTCTCTCAACCCTTTCACCTCCTCACTGACATTCATCTTTTTTTTTTGAACACAGATACTTTCCCTGCATCCCCCCCCCCCCAACTCTTGAGCACCATGTATTTATTCATGTATGTATGAATGTATACATGTATTATGACTACTCCCGTTCTCTCTCTCTTTACACAAATATAATGTATGTGTGTAGTCAGTGAGCTAAAAGCTCACAAATGAATACAAATGAAAACATGCTCTCCTACAACAAAGCATTAATATTCATCTTGTACATTTTTGAAAAGAAAAGAAATTTCTTTTCTTATTTTTTTTTTTTTTATCCCATTCTCTCTTTTTCTCAATGCACCACACAGGACCAGAACACCTCCATAGACCTGAGTGCCCCAAACTAACCATTAGAGACCTCTCTTCAAAGATGAGAGTATCTATGAAACAGACAAATACCCCAGTTTGGAAAATTGGAACTTCTTTCCTGTCTACCATTTTTGAAGCCTTCAATCAAGCGATGACTTCCATTTCAACATGACAGGAATGAACTGTTAATCTATGGCAATTCAAAAACTTTTAGAAGTAACTCCCCTTGATGTTGATCTTAACTTGTAAATGCTGACAGAAGGCCAGGGCTTATATCAAAACTATTAAAAAAAGACAGAAACTGGTTTTTACATTGTCAACACACCATACATCGATTGCCTTTCTTTTTTTTGTATGTATCTTTGAAAGTGACTGTATTAAAAGAATGCTTCAGTTGTTGGTAATGTGAAAAGGTCCATAAAATTCAGCCAGTGTGCGTAGACTGGACACAATCAAATAAATGTGAGCAAAGTTTCATTAGTGACACTGTTTTAAATATTGAGATCAGAAAGTCTGGTACTCAAGAAAGCCCAATACCCATGCATCAATGACCTTTTCCCCTCCTTCTTCCTAAAACTCTTCAATATTTTTTTTTTTTTTTCTTTTCTGTAATTTGTCTATCCTGCAGGACATTTGCCCGAGGCAATGGAGGGGAGAATAGTTATACCCTCTGCTTTGAGATGTCACACGAAAATGAGGCTCAAGAGAAACTAGATTTCAATTCCATGTGTTGGTTGAAATAAATTCATTTCCAATCACATGCAGCTTTAAATCAAATGTAAAAAAAAACCTGAACAGCAACAAGCTACAGCTTATAGAGTGTTCAAATGTTTCTAATTACATATGTGGAAACATCTGAACATGTGTTCAAGCAAACATCATCACTCATAAAATGACAAACCAACAGTTTGTTGCCAGAATGTTCTGTTGGTGATAAACTTCTATTGCACAGTAAATTGCACACTGCTCAGGGAACTTAATTCATGCTCTCATCCGAAGAACTAGCACTCCCACCACCATGTAAGGTGTAGTGAAAAAGGGGAGGTACAAAGCACCTCAAGACACACTCAAACCATAGACCTGGGATCTTTTACTTTCCTATGTGAGCATATTCTCTACTGGGCCATCATACCATGTAGAGCAACTTTGGCTCAACAGTCCCCATGTATACATCATGTAGAGGAGATGTGGGCCACCAGTCCCCATGTATACGACATGTAGAGGAATTCTGGGTCAACAGTCCCCATGTATATACATTATGCAGAGGAATTCTGGACCACCAGTCCCTGTGCAAACATCCTATGGAAGAATCATGGATCATCCCACCCATGTAAGCATCAGGGGGAGAAATGCTAGTCCTCTACACTAAAATGTTAACCCTACGCTTTCGGCGCAGCCTTATGAATAATTTAAAATTCCTTTCCTTTAAGTTCAACTAGGAACAAATCTAAAAGTTACCTCTAATTTACTGGGCGGCTGAAAGCGTTCCTCGCCTTGATCCTCCTCACTATCATCACTGTCCATATCTTCGCTGTCATCTTCTTCCTCCACCTCCTCTCTTCATCATCTTCCAGGAGCTCTTTGTCTTCCTTGAGAAGAAATTTGTAAAACTCTGGGTCTTTTTCTTTTAAATCCTTCAGAGAGTTGGTTTTTTTCTTCTTTGAGGCGGGGATTTTCCTGTGGAAAAAGAAATATGCACGTACTGAAATTCCAGTGAAGCACAACATTTGCTAAATCTTCATCAATTCATGTGTAATGCCAAACATAGATACAATGACTCATATCCTCAAAGCTGGAAAGCAGTGCAACTATTTCATGGACAGACTGTCCTTAAAATATAGGAAATCAATCATCACACAAAAGGGCAGACTTAACTGATTTTGTTTGTCTCATCTACTCAAAAATAAAGACGTACATAAACTTGAAATTATTATTTTATTTTTTTTGAGTCTCATAATCAAACAGGGCAAGAAAATCGCATAGGCACTGCCACAGTGACAACTAAAAACCCATGCTTGTAACACTAGATAGCTGCGATGAGACTTTCATCTCTGCCAGCATGAGTGTTGACCTGCTGCCTGACACAAGTGACACAGCCATCTGTTATAAGTTCCATCTTTGAGCTGTGGACACCTTGTCCTAAGGTTGTGTACTTCATTGAAGGTAAATACAACAAATCTTAAACACAGACATAAAAACAGAGAGTAACTGAAAAAGGCATAATAATATTGAGGGGTGTTCGTGGGTTGAAGGGGGGAGGCACGGAGGGGATGATGTAGGTGGTGGTGGAATCCAGTGGTGTGGGGGTGGAGGAGTGGGGCTGCATTGATAACATGGCAGGTCAAAAGGTCAGCCCTCTTAGGGGTAAGTATTAATGAGAAAGACTCCTAGAAATTTGTAATTTATGAGCCTTTAAGTCACTGCTATTTTCTGGAACTTTCCACATACTCTAAATGATGGAAATTCACTGCCTTAAAAATAGACATTCAGAAATGAAGCAAATTTCTTTTTGTTAATCTTTGATCATCTTCTAGGGAAGATTTTCAAACCAGCTGAATTTCGATTTTCATGAAGCTGAAATTTTACAGATCTGCATTATCCCTCTGCTGGTAAGCTATAGATGCCTACTGGTTGGCAAATTCTGTGAAGGCTTGAGTTGTGCTGGTCTGGGATTCCCAGGAACCACTACAGCTATGGTAACCAGACATGAGCAGCTGGAGTTGATTTTTTTCTTCTCTTTTTATGCCAATTCATCTCATTTTCTTCCTTTTGACAAATAAATCCCCCCTCAAGCGTGACCAGTTTTATCAGCCATTATTTTGTAAAACTGAGACAATGTGCACTACTATTTGTGGTACTGTCTTATATCATAAAAATTCTAGAAGGAATTTCAAAACAATATGAGAAAGGAATTGCAATATGTGTGTCAGACTGTCATTAATGTTGAACTGTTTTTGTTAAGAACAGATGACAAAAGAAAAACAGACCAATCGTTTGACTGCATATCATTACGGGCAATTTTTTTCCACATGCCACAAATTAAATTGTGCTATGCTTAGATTATGGCCATTTAAATGTGAACTGAAATACTGATTCCAGACAAGCATATATATAGGATGGAAATGTGTTATAATCATTTACTGAATACATGGCAATCTGTACTGTTCTGTCCACCGAACAGACAACTTAGAGTACATATATTCATTCAATAATGTTACACTGAAGCAAGTTTTCATTAACATGATACCCTGTCAAGGTAACTGCTAAAATTGCTTTCAATCTTTTACTTTAACATTTTAACAGTAACAGTCCTGTAGTTCAGCTTCAATGAAATACGTTGAATTCAGAAAATGATATAGATAATTGTCAAATAAGTCACAGAAAAAAAACAACAAAATAAAATTTTATAATAATTGGTAATTGGTTCTTTTCCTGTTTTAGTACTCCCCTCTATCCATCTCATCCAGCTGTTCCCCTATTTTCTGCCTTTTTTTGTTGTTTGTTTGTTTGCTTAGCATTCATTTTCTTTTTATTTTCTGTTTTTACAGCTATCCTTGCAGCCTTATGTGATTGGTTCCTAATACTCCATTCAATAATGACTGATACTTAAAGCCAATATCTAAATAAGTTTCAATTAACATTTACTGATTTGTGAATATATCATAATAATGATTTTGATGTCTTTTGCTATAAATGCTGTGTGTAAATGTACTGAATATTTGTGGTGCTGTTAATGAAAAAAAATGTGTTTAAAAATGGAAACAGAAACTTCACTGCAATGGGGATAACTGCCATTTGATGTTGATTGCCCAGGAGAAAGGAGAATAGTGTATACATGTGACTTGAATATCTAACAACTGTTCAAATTCCAACTACAGAAAAGAAATCAAAAACATTTCATTAGCATGGCATGAGATTACAGCTTTTTGGTGATAAAGTCCAATTGAACTTTAAAAAAAAAAAAGGAAGAAAAGAAAAAAAGAAACATTGCATTAAAGTGCTTTACTCTCCTCCTCTGCCTGCACTCTCACTAGTCTCAGTCCTTCATTGCCTATGGTACAAAAGCAGAGGTTTCACACAGAACATACTTTTTCATATCACCAGATTTGAATGATTTGGCTGGGGATGGCTGCTGGGAAAAAGATGCCTCTGATGAAGTATCATCCGTATCTGAATTCATCAGGAATTCTTCAACACTCATGTCCTCCAGTTTCCTGTAATCCGAGTAAAACAAACCCAATGGTAATGTAATGTGTGTGTGTGTGTGTGTGTGTGTGTGTGTGACTGTGACTGTGTGTGTGTCACGTGTGTGTGTGTGTGTGTGTGTGTGTGTGTGTGTGTGTGAAACAGATGCGACACAAAATTTTAGATTACCAGCACGACTGTTTTTTCGAACTCTTCTAGCTGTTGTTGGATAAGCATTTTGATTGTTTAATGTATCGATCAGAGAATAGTTAAGTACTTCACCTGCACCAATCATAGGATGTTACAACTGTCGACCATTTTCTTTCGCATGCGAGAGAATCCCACGCTAGACGAGCAAACTTACGCGTTTTACTAGTCCCACACATCGCTAATGTGTGTAATTAAATTCCCCAAGCAAGCGAAAATTCTCGTCACTCTGCCTCTATAAAGCGACACAATGAAGTGTTGTGACGATTGAACGAACACTGAAACAGAAAGTTAGAAACACGTGGGAACCTAACGTAAAATAAATGTTGTTCTTTCACATTATATGTGTAATAGTTATATCTATATTACACTGAATGAAAAGCATTTTTCCTTGGTCTGATTAGACCATACTTGATTTTGTATAAATCTACGACACTCATACCTTTTCTTCTTCGTCATTTTAGTTGGTCTTGGCCTCGTGGACTTCATGCTTCTTTCGTACCGAAATTACTTTATGAAAACTAAACTTTATTTTCGCATCTGATCAACCTTCTTCCGTATAGTAGGCAAGGGCTGACTATACTAGCTTAATTATGATAGATCAACAGATTTGATTTTATGTGATGTATGATGTAGTTGATTGCGATATTTTTCAAAAAAGTACGCTAAATTTAGTCTTGTAGAAGAATGAGGCTATATAATTATGTCCACCTCAATAAGTCACGCGAACGAAGCGCTCCCCACCAATCAACGGGCATTTGGGTGCATGGACGGATTTCTCTGGTGACCTCTAGCCATCTAAGACTTTTTTGTTTGTTTGTTTGTTTGTTTTTTGTTTGCTGTAAACGTTGGAACTAAAAACTTAAAACTGCGATCTGGTCACAATTGGAGACAAGTTTCCCAGGCGTGAGAATTCGCAGGGTAACTTGCTCATTCGTGAGGCGAGGGATATTATTATTATTATTATTGTTATTATTATTATTATTATTATTATTATTATTATTATTATTATTATTATATTGGGTATTTACATAGTGCCTATCCTTGGTCGCAGACCAAGCTCTAAGCGCTTTACAATAAACACACTACCTCACTCACTAAACGGGCTGCCTACCCACGTAGAGCCGGCCGAAAAGCAGTTCAGTCTTTTTCCCGTACCATTCAAATATCAGTCACTCATTTTCAATTATCCCTCCAGTTTCTCACATAGGATGCATGCGATGTTTATATGTGTCCTCCATTTCTACCGGTACACGATGGCACACGACAACAGTAGGCCTAAGTGACATTTTTGTGGCTTGGTAAGAAATACCAGGCGGCTATCTTCAATCTACATCAATTTTGCCAGGGCAGCGGGGAATGCCCCCCCCCCCCCCCCCCCCCCCTTTTTTTTTGTTGTTGTGTTTGTTGTTGTTGTTGCTCTTTTTGATTTTCAACTGCCGTGGGTTCTTTAACGTGTGCAGGGGGCCAGGAAGGCACACGGGTCCGACTCGCTGATAGTCCGAATTGCGAAGGGAGTAAAGAAACGGGCGCAAGACAAACATTCAAATTAACAATGTGACTGGATTTGGATCTGAATCATTGCCGAAACCAATTTGGTTGTTTTGCACCAGAAACTAGGGGACCGAAATCAGAGCAAATGAAATGAAATCAAATTAAATCAATTTATCTCAGAAGATAAATTATAATGTGGTTGCACATGCATCCAGTACCAACAAATTATCAAATTGGCAAAAGCAGATCGTATGCTAAAGACACATGGATTGTATGAAAAACAAACAAATGTAAGAATGGCGCACACATTATGTGTAAAAAAAATAAATTGAGGCAAGTACAGACTCACGCGGTCGTTCATCCCCCCTCCCCCTCCTGTTTTTCTCCGCCCCTTCTCCTGTTCTATCCTGCACATGAGCGCGCGCGCACACACACAAACACACACACACACACGCGCGCGCGCGCGCGCGCACACACACACACACACACACACACACACACACACACACACACCACAACACACGGAGTGCGCTCACAGACACATCATGAAGGTGCATATGGGCTACATACGCACACATACTCCTACGCACTCTCCCCTTCTCCACCCCTCTCCTCCCCCATTCTTCACTGCATATTTTAGATAGTCATTTGTGACCAGAACTGCAATTCAGAACTGAACTGAATTGGGGACAACACTTTTTTCTCAGATCAGACCGTTTTCCATTTCGTTATGTGGAAGCGTTGGCGAGCGTTTTCTGTTTTGTTTCGTTTCGTTTTGTTTTTAATAAAACGGGAGGTGTCTTTGATACATGTGCAATAAAGGCCACGACTGGCCTATGATAGGTTTAGCAAACCTCCAGTTAAAATGTGGTGAAAAGCAACTAAAAGAGGAAAAACGAAGAGTAGCATTTTACAGATAAAGATATTTTCTAAATTGAGTTAGACCAAGTTGCAAAGTGAGGAGACTGCAGGCGAAAGTCTAAACACATTTATGAAAATTACTTTAAAGGCTCCGCCGAAAAAAAACGTAGACAAACAAATCACAATTAAAAAAAAAAACAAACAAACAAGGTGATTGCTTTTGCACCTGGAGAGTGGTCAGTTTGAATCAGTTGACAGATTGGTCGACGGCATCGTACGTGGAAGCGTTGACGAGGGAGCATGTTTTTTTTTCTTTTTTTGTTTTTTGTTTTGTTTTTGTTTTTAAATAAAACGGGAGGTTTCTTGTAATTCGTTTGTCTATGTTTTTTCGACGGAGCCTTAAAGTAAATTAAAATGTGTTTAAATTAAGTTAAACAAAATTACTATTTTTTTTTTTTCGTTTCTTTTCAGGAACCTTTCCCCAGAAAGACAAAATTTTTCATCTATAAACTGAGAGGTACAGGCACAGTTTGTAGTTTTCAAGTCGACGTGAGGTCGCAGAGATCGTAAAGGTTTTGTGGCTTGCAGGGTCTAAAACCAGGGGGGAAAATGTGTTATAGGACCGTGACGATAGGGAATTTATCGAGTTGCAAAGTGAAACGACTGCAGGCGGAAATCTAAACAAATCTTAAATAAATGTCAGCGAACCGCCCAGAGAAACGTGGACAAACGAGTCACAAGACAAAACACAACGCGTTTCGACCTCTTAGGTCTTCCTCAGGTGAAACAAAAACGAAAAAAATAACGAAAATGCACTTAGCTTTGATCGCTTCAGATTGCTTCTGAGTTCAGCGCAAGGAAGAAGGCGTTGAAGGCTAAGTGCATTTTCGTTATTTTTTTCGTTTTTGTTTCACCTGAGGAAGACCTAAGAGGTCGAAACGCGTTGTGTTTTGTCTTGTGACTCGTTTGTCCACGTTTCTCTGGGCGGTTCGCTGACATATATTTAAGATTTGTTCAAGGGAATTTAGTTTGCGAAAAGAGACATTTGTGTGGCACTGAGTGAGGCCAACTTTAAAGAGAAAGTTTTGGGGTTTTTTTTGAGTCCGTAGTGACCTGGTTAAAGTTTTTGAATTGAAGCATGTACGGATGAGTATATGAAACCACAGTGGAAAGTATTTTAGGTGGATAGTGTCAGTTATTGATTAAAAGGAGGAACTCTCTTCCGTTTCTCTGACTAGTTGTATGTCAATGTTGCGTGAGCGCGAGTCTGACACTGCGACAAGCACATAAACTGCATAGTGAACGAGACAAACGAGTCTGACACTGCGACAAGCACATAAACTGCATAGTGAACGAGACAAACGAGTCTGACACTGCGACAAGCACATAAACTGCATAGTGAACGAGACAAACGAGTCTGACACTGCGACAAGCACATAAACTGCATAGTGAACGAGACAAACGAGTCTGACACTGCGACAAGCACATAAACTGCATAGTGAACGAGACAAACGAGTCTGACACTGCGACAAGCACATAAACTGCATAGTGAACGAGACAAACGAGTCTGACACTGCGACAAGCACGTAAACTGCATAGTGAACGAGACAAACGAGTCTGACACTGCGACAAGCACATAAACTGCATAGTGAAACGAGACAAACGAGTCTGACACTGCGACAGCACATAAACTGCATAGTGAACGAGACAAACGAGTCTGACACTGCGACAAGCACGTAAACTGCATAGTGAACGAGACAAACGAGTCTGACACTGCGACAAGCACGTAAACTGCATAGTGAACGAGACAAACGAGTCTGACACTGCGACAAGCACATAAACTGCATAGTGAACGAGACAAACGAGTCTGACACTGCGACAAGCACATAAACTGCATAGTGAACGAGACAAACGAGTCTGACACTGCGACAAGCACATAAACTGCATAGTGAACGAGACAAACGAGTCTGACGCCACGACAAGCACGTAAACTGCATACTGAAACGAGACAAACGAGTCTGACACTGCGACAAGCACATAAACTGCATAGTGAACGAGACAATCGAGTCTGACACTGCAACAAACACGAAAACTGCATAGTGAACGAAAAACGAGTTTCAACACTGCGACAAGCACATAAACTGCATAGTGAACGAGACAAACGAGACTGGCACTAAATATTAGTTTCAGCACCAGCAAGCAAGGAACTCCCCTGGTTCAGACTCCTTCTTGTACACGCTTTGTCCAGTCACGCCACCCTATTTGTGTTTCAGCTGGCACCACAGCACTGCTATGTTGGCCGAGCATGATTCTATACCAGCATTTTGTTTATTGATTTTCTCAAGGTGTTCTTTCTTTAAAGCAAGGTCTGAGTTCACCCTCCTTTGTTTGAGAAAATGTAATGTTTGTATTTCATTACATCTTGCTCATATTTTTTTCTTCGCTTATCCTCGTTTACACCAGACCTTTGACAGACCTTGTAGTCATCAGCTTTTGAGCACAGTCGAAAAAAATTGTGTATTGATTGTATGTCAGAACCTTACTCACGCAATGCCGACAAAACAGAAGCGACTTCCCATGTTCAATGGATGACTAAAGTTTTACATGGTTTGTTTTCTTTCCACTATGATCTCACATGATCACACACGAACACATCTATTAATTCAACACATTACCTGGCCCTCACGGACTCAAAAATACCTTTAAAAAAAAGTTGGCATCAACAGTATACACACACACACACACACACACACACACACACACACGCCCGAGTGCGCGTGTGCTCAAATACACACACACACACACACACACACACACACACACACACACACACACACACACACACACACAGTGTGTCTGTGCCCCTCTTAGCACAAGAAGAATAACAACAGATAGACTACTCGCCCCTCCTCTAGCTGGGGAAAATGGTCCTTGAAAAGAAGAGAAAAACAATTATTAATTAATCGGAAAGGATTCTCAGAAGCATCTTCATCTTAACAACACTAGTTTTCATCGCTTTCTTCCTCTGTTTTCATTTCTTTTCATCATATCTCACCCGGAGATTTGCTGAGCTTGACCAAGTCCAGTCGTTCCCCCCCCCCCCCCCCCCCCCCCCCTCCTCGCTTCCCCGCTTCAAATCTTTGCCAAGTCATTACTGTTGTTGGCATGCACTTGTTTCTCCCCCACTATTAGATCGTTCGTCTTTGTATTTGTCTGACTTTATTCAAGTTTTAAAAGGTTGTGCCAGTCTTGAATAAAAGTTCCTCTGTGTCAGGTTTTTCTTATGGGAGCAAGAGTTACCCTACTTGTTTATTGTTTATTGCTTAGTTTTAGTTTAGATTAGTTTAGTTTAGTTTTGTGTTGTTTTGTGTTTGATATGATCAGTAAGAGATTATTATCAAAGATGCTGTAGAATATTTCTTCCATGTTTGGTCTAAGAGTACTTCACAACAGGAACTGTGCTCTTTCTGCGCTTATTTACGTAGCACACAGATAGTTTTGCATTTCAATTACTTTTCAAAGCATTTTATTGTGAGTGCTAGTGTCAACTGACAAGCCAGAAGAGATACATGTATAGATTTACGTGTAATATTCATTTAAAAAAAAAAAAAAATCAAAACGTAACTCACAATAGAACTACTGTTGTTCAGGCTATGTAAACATGCATTGTGTTTATTTGATTAAAGAAAAGAGATCACAGGTAGATATGTTAATATATTTTAATTCACAGAAGTAAGTAACAGCCGCGTTACCCACTATGTAATAAGTTATTTCTTCAAAGTTCGTTGAAAAGCTTAAAGCGAACGGCAGTACTTTTTTGCATGTAAATTTGTTTGTTAAATAATAAAGCAAACAAATGAAAATAGAAGATTGAGCCCAGCCAAGGTTTGAGTCATATTTAGGAGTTATTCAATGGTTTTTAAGCCTACGTGAATCTGCGAAATTGTTTGACCACAGGTGCTTACTGGACCATAGTAGAAACGGGTGCGCGATAATCAAGTGCATGTGTTATGTACACCCATTCACAGATATGCCTACACACATACACACAAGCAAGCGCCTGTGCTCACGGGAGCGGAGAGGAGGGGGCGGGGCTTCATACATGCTTGATCAGTCTAAAGTTTCAACTTTTCTTTTATATAAACATTCAGACACACACACACACACACACACACACACACACACACACAAATGATAGATCAGTTTCTTTAATTTTCTTTAATTTTTTTTTACAAAGTCAATGCACGAAGGATTTTTGACAACGTACTCAGTGATTCAACGTATTTCAGTCAATTTTCAACAGATTCTCTCTCTCTCTCTCTCTCTCTCTCTCTCTCTCTCTCTCTCTCTCTCTCTCTCACACACACACACTCTCTCTCTCACACACACACACACACACAGAGTCTTCAGATTTTTTTTTTTTTCCACGTTGAAACACATGTCACACACCCATTGTTTATGACGTCACCTCATGGATTTGCTCAGCCGTGCAATTTCTCTCAGAAACACTCTTTGTCACACACCTATCTCTCTGACGTCATCCGTGGATTTTTCGAGTACAATACTATGCGCTGACGTCACTGGACGCTAGGAGACCCTCACTGGAATTCTTTCTCATAAATCAGAGATTTTTTTTTTTTTTTTTTTTGGTTTAGGTCTCCTCTGCGACTTGCCTACATACATCACAGACAGCCTAGTGTACGCGTCCGCTTGTTCTTCTTTGCCCTTTAGAATAAACCAGCACGCTTGTTTCACCTCCTGGCCAGACTGTATGACTTGAGGAGAAAAGTGATGGTGTCATCAGTCTAACAACGCGCCCACACAGCCGCACACGGACGTTCACCCACAAATTGCGGATGTGTGCGTGCGTAACCGAGTTTAAAACCCTCCAACGACATCCCTCTCCATCCCCCACACGTGACAGCCTTCCTGTCTCTGTCTGAATGTCTCTGTCTCTCTGTCTGTCTTTTCTCTGTCTCTCTCTCTCTGTCTCTATCTCTTTCTCACATACACATGCGCGCGCGCGCGCGCGCGCGCACACACACACACACACACACACACACTCAACACACACACACACACACTCAAACACACACACACACACACACACACACACACACACACACACACACACAGAGAGAGAGAGAGAGAGAGTTTTCCACGCATTGTAAGAGGCCGCATCGTCGAAGCGAACACAAAATTATCACAAGACGAAGTGAAGTTATGACAGGCAGTCCGCGCACACACAGGTCTAAGATCATCTTGTGATGAAAAGACGTTAAATAAAACTACTGAACTGAACCCGCGCACACACATAGCCCACAATGGTTTAACATTACATGGATCTGCAGTTGGCAGCCCCTGGTCAGCACTGTGTCGTTGCAGAACAGTTACAGACCGTGTCGGACACTGTTCCCGTAGACATTGACCAACAAGTGTTGAAGTTCCGCACACTTGAACATGCGAAAACCCTTGACAGTATTCCACAATGGTTTACTAGGGTGTGTGTGTGTGTGTGTGTGTGTGTGTGTGTGTGTGTGTGAAGGGATGGGATGGGGATTAAGTATTCCACACTCCCTGCATGCTAAACAATTGGCATCCCTGCGATTTGTAGCAATGATTTACGGAAGAAAAATGTTTACATTGTTTCTCAACACATACACTCAGACACGCAACAGTCGGAATACTAACCGTAGAGATGATTTTGGAAGTATACACTCAGACATGCAAACCATCAGTGACATATTCATACTATAATTTAAGAAATGCAACACGTATGCACCCACACATTAGCTGGCAAATGTTTATTGCAACAGAACAGATCGAAAAGATAGCTACTACAGAACTCTCTCTCGACATCCACGACATCACGCACCGGGACTTCGTCCATCAAAGCGAACAGCGGATGTCTAGAAGAATTGCCTTTGTTAGAACAATAGCACCGATCGAAAGACTAAACAAAGGCGAAAGTTGTGAGTAAAAAAAGTACATGCCATTGGATTAACAAAAAAAAAAAAAATGGGGATGGGGGGGGGGGGGGGGGGGGGTGGGTGGTGGTGGTGGTGGTGGTGGTGAATCTATGCTGTTAAAACTCGTCTGAGCCAGTCTTACTCAAGGTGTGCTTGCTTCCCTTCATCTCTTCGTTTTTGGTCACAACCCGATCAGTTCGATGTTGCGTTGGTTTAGCTTGTGGGTTAGGCTGGCACTGCGGACAGACAACTCCGCACCAGACTTCATCGTCCCCCCCACGAACATTATGGCTGTCTGACAGTTGTGCGGCGAGTTGTTGAAGAACGGCCTGATAACAGCAGTAAACAACACAACGGGCACAGTGCCACTGTGTGGCGAGATCGAAACGATGACACTGTGCTGAGCAGTGGTAAGTTCTGTCGATGAGGAATGACACGTTGAGCTTACTAATGAACAGCGAGTTGTGTCGAAGAGGAATGACGCGTTGACCTTACTAATGAGCAGCGAGTTGTTTCGATGAGAAATGACACGTTGTGCGTAACAATGAACTGTGGGTTCTGTCAATCCGCCCAGTGTTCCAGTTTCTCCATGAAAAAAAAACAGTCTTACTGTTTTTGTCTCTGGATCACAGAAGGGACTGTATTTATATAGCACCAAGTTTGCAAATAAATAAATAAATAAATGAATGAATAAATAAATAAATAAATAATAAAAAAAATAAAAATAAAAATATATATATCCCACGGCAGCAAAGACCATCTTCATTGTCTCAGCGACATACTGAGCTCATGGAAGCGGAAAGTCAGAAGTCAGGACCAGAATGGCTGACCACTGATGACCCGTGTTTCTAAGACCAACAGAGTACTCATCCCCCCCCCCCCCCCCCCCCCCCCCCCCCCCCCCCCCCCCCCAGGTCTGTTCCAAATGGACGCGTGTTGGCCAATCGGCCAGAAGAATGTGTCCTACTGGAGAAACGTCCTGTTGGAATACACTCTGGGCAGGGTGGAGGGGCTCTGGGCACTGAGATCCACTGTGGGGGCTTGGGGGGCAGACACGTAAGTGGGGGCAGTCAGCTGGTCCACCGCAAGTCCTTCGCGGTCTGCCGAGTGTGGATGATCTGAAGGGAGATTGGAGATCTCTGGAGGATGACTGGAGAGCTGTTGCCATAAAACTGTCTGGGTATGTGTTCTGGGCGGTTGTCCTCCGGTGATGACACCTGGAGACTGAGGTCAGGGATGATCAGTTCTGGATACACACTAGGCCGAGGTATCCGATAACTCTTGCAAGAAACGGAGTCTGTGCTGCTTTCCTCCAAGAACCCTAGGTTGGCGAAAGCCGGGATGCGAGAAGAAGTGGTTCCCGATTTGCTGACGTTGTCTGGCTTGGTGATGGTGGCTACGGCCCCAGCCTCCAGAGCTTCTCGCCTGCGGGCGACGGTCCTGGAGGAATGGAAGTTTTTGTTGAGGGAGGTGAGGCCCGTGTAGAAGGGCAGCAGGAAGAGCGTACCAAGCATCACCATGATGAGGATGGCGTCAAAGGCGAAGAGCGCCACCAGCACTCCGGACACCACAGCGAAGGCCGAGTACCCCCACAGGTGCTTGAAGCTGGACAGGAAGGGGTTGGAATTCTTGAACTGCTCCTCCACAGCCCTCTGCGGAACCCACTTGGCGTTGACCACCAGGTTGGCCTGCACGGCCCGCACGATCCGCACGCAGCCCACCAGAGCCTCGGGCGTGAACTGCAGGAAGGAAGCCAGGGTCTCGAGAAGCACGTACTTGTAGTTCTTCCGGTTGCAGGTGGCGAACTTGGGGAAGACGAGCACCAGGAACATCACGATGATGATGGAGGCCCAGCGGTACAGCAGAGCCGTCCTGTAGTGGATGATGATGTAGACCAGCAGCAGCGGCTTCA
>JADBJO010000205.1:717500-722500 GCA_016801955.1 Conus betulinus
GCTCGTATGTGTTTGTGTGACGTTGTTGGCATTTCTCACGCGAGCGGTCGCTAAGCTATTGTCCCACCCAGTTCCCCCGTCTCGTTGTTTGTTCGCTTCGTTGAAAAGGCAAGCGACTGCATAAGGGGTTGTTGCTTGTTTACGCTTACTTCCATGCAGACAAAGCGGGACAGGTTTGCCTGCCCGACCAGTCTAAATACAGTAACACAGGCACATCATAATGTATGTTCGAGAAGCATCGTGGGTTTGATTTCTGAAGTGCGATTCATTTGGTTACGTAGTTTGGAGGGGGGGGGGGGGGGGGGGGGGGGGGGGGGGGGGGGGGGGGGCTTGGGGGTGTGGGGGTGGGGTGGGGGTGGGTGGAACCTAATGAAGTTTTGAACAGAAATTAGTTGAACACATTGCTGTCAAATCTTGAATGGTTCAAAAACCACCATTTCGATGATGATTTTTTTTTTTTATTCGAAGAAAAATGTGTAACAGTCATCAAGGGTTTCTAAGACGTGCGAAAAGTGAGTCTGCTGCGCACATTAAAGGCATTTACTATTCTGTAGGAAGTGTTAGGAACCAAACCGCAGAATACAGTTTTATTTCATCGTTTAATCGCAAAGAAATTCATGTGCAACATAACCGAATTTTCTCCAAAGTGAAAAAGGGGGGGTCCTAGGTTTTGTTTTTGTGATTCCATACATAATTTGAAAAATAGTTTACTATGTAAAAAGCGATAGTAAGCTATTCTTTCAGTTACTTGGTAGTGACATGTCTTTCGACAACACGCATAGCCAGCTACTACTACAATGTGCCCATGGTCGGAGAAACATGATCATAATTAAAATCTTTCAGGATAGTTCAGAACCTAGTAAAATGTAACCAGGACATAACTGCAAGAACAGAAACTAATATGTTTTAGTATTCACAACGATATTTTCTCTAAATCAGTAAGTTTCTGTTATTTGGTGTAATCTGTTGAGCGGTTAATATTTGTTGAACAAATGAGAGACAAACTGAAATCCAAAGGTATTCGTTGGAAATGGTTTTAATAGGCTTTATTAAAAACTAATGTCACAACCTTTCAGATCGTATATGGCATGTTTTCAACACTTTCCTGGAAAACAAACTGGCATGACACGAAATTAGTGGACTGGCCGTAAGCAGTGAATTGTTGTCTGGAACCATTTTTGAACATGTTAATCAACTTGCAAATCAAAACAAAAATCGAACTTTTAATGTCAGTTCTGTGACGATTTAGCTCCTCTGACAAATCCAGCAAATAAGCTATGAATGTATGATTGTTTAACGTTCAGTCTCTAAACGAAATAACTTGAAATCGAAAATCATGGTGGAAATGTCATGTCCATCAGCTGCTGTATGACCGAAACATTGACCATTTACTACTTTATAAGAATCTTCAGTACATCAGAATCTTGTTTTGTGTGTAAAATGCTAATCTTCCAAGGCACATTTTTTTCTATCAGAGCCAGACTTAGTTCCAAAAAATGTATAATGTCATGTAGTCAGTCATTACGGTGATATCTTATACTGAAAAGTACTAATTATTTGTGTAATGGTTTAAAACAACGGCAAACCTATCAAAACTTGGTTAATTCAGGCGTTTAATTGCTCCTAGTCTAAACTTAAAGCTCAAATTATTAGAAGCAACATACATTTTTTCTTCACTTTTTCGGTTCGAGATTTTGGGTGATAATTAGAATATGTAAATGAGTTTGACAGGAAGCGATCAAACCAACACGACAGCTGCAGCAGAAAACACAGAACTGAGGAGTTCTGGATTTCAGGATTACCGATTTGCTTGAAGCCTTGTGTTGCTCTCTTTGTGGTTCGTAAACCTGGCTGCAATTTTCTCACCCCTCTATCAGTCACAGCACTGTCTGTCCTCTCCTGCACAGCACCTTGACCTCATTGCACATGGACGATCATACAGTCGGCTGACCGCTCACTATGACGGTTCCTGCTAAAAAGAAAAAAAAAAAAGTGCTGATTATATGTATATATATGTATTGCGCAAATTCTATGGTCGACAGTGAAAAAATGGCAATGATCGGTGTAAATCAGGAGGAGGTAATATCTTACGCGCCTCACACACACACACACACACACACACACACACACACACCACACACACACACACACACACACACACACACACACACGTGTATATACTTATACACATGTACACGCTCTTACGTGCGTGCGAACTCACGATTCCATTTATACAATATGTATATATGCGTGTTGTGTGCATGCGTGCGTGCGTGCGTGCGCGCGTACATATGTGTGTGTGTGTGTGTGTGTGTGTGTGTGTGTGTGTGTGTGTGTGTGTGTGAGAGAGAGAGAGAGAGAGAGAGAGAGAGAGAGAGAGAGAGAGAGAGAGAGAGAGAGAGAGAGAGAGTGTGTGTGAGTGGTGTGTGTGTGTGTGTGTACATCGCACTTAGGGGGAAGAATCAAAGCCTGTGAAGAACGACCGCAGAAGACTGACGGAGAAGGATTGCAGGTATCTTTTCTCTCGGTTCTGGGTGAAATGAATATCACCGTTTTCAGTGTTGACTTATTTCTTATATCAGAAATGAGGCCACAAACACTGTACAATACATGACGACATTACATTATACACACACAACATCACAACACTGTACAGTTCATCATAACATAACACTGCACAGCGTATTGTGTCATGATACGGCACATCTTGGCAAATCAGAGCACATCACAACATGAAACCGCACATCTCTCTCTCTCTCTCTCTCTCTCTCTCTCTCTCTCTCTCTCTCTCTCTCTCTCTCTCTCTCTTCTAAATTTTCACAGATCCGTAAATCGTATGTTCTGTCTGTCTGTCTGTCTGTCTGTCTGTCTCTCGTAATTTTTACAGAACCGTGAAGTAATATATATGTTGCTTTATTGATATCGAAAGAGCTGTCGACTCTTTATCAAGATCATTACTTCGGGCGCTACTCCAAAAGAATGGGATTCAGTAAATGTGTTAATGGTATGTATAGTAGTTTGAAGGTAAGAGTAAGATCTGGTGCTAGTTTTACCGACTACATCATGTACCCATCGTCAACACAGCGCAGGCCTCCAGGGGGTGGTACAGGACTGCTCTAAAGGCAAGTGAAGACAGTGCTTCTCTGGGTCCTCCCCAGCACCTTCGGGTGTTTCTTTTTCCGTATACAAGAGGGGTAAAACAGGGTTAGGCATGCAGCCCTGTACTTTTTTTCATCTTTGTCTATTAATGAGCTGGCCCTGAAAATAATAGAGAAAGAAAGGCATGGTGCAGCAGTGATTCCTGCTTTTATTACATTGTTTATTTCGTTATCAGCGGATGACATTGCCTTGCTTTCTGAAACACCAGCTGGTCCTAAAACACACTTGAAATATATGTGTGGCGCATCTTCAAGACTTCAGCTCAAAGTTAACATGGAAAAGGAGTAATACTGTTGTATTTGGGAAAGGCGGTTATCTCGCAGCGAGAGAACGTTGATTTGTTAATGGAGAGGAAGCGAAGATTATTAACTGATATAAGTATCTTGGTATATGATTTTCCACTAGGCTTCGTTTTGTATGATTCGCTTGTGAAGACCTTGCAAGTCAAGCTAAACAACGCCTTGCTGTGTATCATGCATAAGTTGTACATGCTTAAGAATAATTGCAGTATTCTTGAACAATTTTTACAACGAGGTTATACCTATTTCTATGTACGGTGCTTAAATATGGGGGTTAGTTGAAACAGTTGTTCGTACTGAAAAGGTCCACCTGCTTGCATTGAAGAAACTTCGAGGGGTACAGCTTAAAACGCTGTATGAGTTAGTGACAGAGAGACAGCCTGTTTATGTAAATATGTTTTTTCAGTATATCAGATATTGGTTTTAGATATTAGATGTGGATGGAAACAGATCGCTTAAGAAAGCTTACGTTATGCTGATGCGGCTAGACTCAAATGGTAAATACACGTGGGCTTCAAGGATTCGTGAAATGTTATATTAGAATGGATTTGGAATGGTATGTTTAAATCCAAGGGGATGTAAATATCAATGCGTTTCTGCGTGAATTTCACCAAAGGCTTATTGATTGCCGATGGCAAAACTGGAATGAACATATTCAAGAATGTGACCGGTTTTCTTTATACAGTACATTCGTCATTCGGGAGCTGTGAAAGGTATCTTTCTGACTGATGTCTACTGACATATCAGATGTTATGTACTAAATTCAGATTCGGATTAGCTGATTTTTAATACACTGGGACCAATATAATCAGGTATAAACAAATTCTGTGATATGTAATTTGCGCAGAGATATAAAAAAAGGATAAAACAACATATTTGTATTGCTGCCCTTATGTCTGTGATCTTCGGCAGGAATACATTCCACGAAAAATTTTATGCAAATCCGTGTCTGTTAAATGTGACCTTACTGATTGCAAATGGTAACATATGGTAATATACTTAAGAATGTATGCATCTATCTATATATAAGCATTTTAAAACGTATGATTGAAGAATAAAAGATTTGAATGTTAGTATTGAGTCAGTTGTTTGTTGGATTCTATAGTCAAAGGATGTTTGAATCTGTCATTATTATGTTGATGTGACTTTACTTTTTTTTCTTTTCGTCGTTGAAGTGCCATTGTATATGGATCCCCTCTTCAGTAGCGGCTGTGGTTTAACTGAATAAACAATTTTCCATTTCCATTCTCTCTCTCTCTCTCTCTCTCTCTCTCTCTCTCTCTCTCTCTCTCTCACCACACCACACACACACACACACACACACACACACACACACACACACACACACACACACACACACACACACACACACCACGCACACGCACGCACGCACGCACACACGCACACACACACACGCACGCACGCACCCCCACGCACGCACACACCCCACGCACACATGCACACACCACACACGCACACACACACACACACGCACACACACACACACACACACACACACACACACACACACACACACACACA
>JADBJO010000205.1:742500-747500 GCA_016801955.1 Conus betulinus
TGCAAAAGTTTTTCTCAGCGATCGATCGATCCAAACAAAGATAGGTACTACTTATTCTAATAAAAGATCTCTTCAAATGGGAATCCCACAGGGATCTGTAATGCTCCTATTTCTGTTTAATATTCTGATTCATGATCTTCCAAAATCGTTGTCTAAAAATGTTGAACTTGTGCAGTATGCTGATGACATCTGTATGTGGATGAAAGTCACTGAAAAAAAAAACACACTCCGATTAGATCAGTAAATTATATTAAAAGACTATATCAGAGCGAACTTGACAATATAAGTAACTATATGGCTGAAAACGGATTAACTCTATCTCCAGAAAAATCTCATATGATGCTTTTTAATGCAGGTTATGACGTCAATCCTCTGCCTTCTTTTAAAATAGATGGATCTGTTATTGAATATAAACAAAAATGTAAAATTTTTAGGTGTTTATTTTACTTCAAAATTGTCATGGAGTTACCATTTGGAATCTGTATTGACAAAGGCCAGAAAAAGTTTGAATATCCTTAAAGGTAATAAGTCAGCAACCATGGGGAAAGGATACTCAAACGCTGATTCACTTAGCAACAGCATTGGTACGTTCAAAACTAACATATGCGCAGCAGGAAGTATTCTTCTCAGCACCTAAATATTTAATCAAAAAGTTACAAAGTGTTGATAGCAAAGCTTATAAGCTAGCACTCGGTGTTCCAGTGCATGCGTCGTCATCTATAAAAACCTATGCAGAGATTTGTATATTACCGCTAGAAGAACAGATGATGAAACTCTCATCAGCAAAATATATTTTACGAAGTAATTCTACTCAAAACTCAGTTGCTATGGAAGTCGAGTTAAAATCAGAGATTCATTTCCCTAAAAGAGCACATCAAATACATTCTCTAACAACGATAGGTTCATATACGTCTGATCTGTTTAAAAATGCAGGTGTTAAGCCTAAAAATGTAGCTCCGCGACTATCTCATAGCATAATCCCTAAATGGGAACTCATCGCTGCAATTTTGACACGGATTATTTAGATTTCAAAGAAAGAGGAAGGTCCAGCTGTCTCTGCATCTGTCCGCTCTCATATAGATAATCATTATTCAAACCATTTGAAAGTCTATACAGATGGTTCTGTCCTCGATAACGGTCTAGCTGGTGCAGCTTTTGTTATCCCGGCCTTGAAGGTGGAACGATCCTATCACATCGGGAAAACATTTTTCAATATTTACAGCTGAACTCGTTGCTATTGCAATGGGTTTGAATTATCTGCTGAATCTACCCGTTTCTCTGTTTCATATACTGTTTTGTGTAGATTCTAAATCTGTTTTGCAAGCGCGCTAAATTTTAATACAAAAGTAAGAGGGGAACTTGTCACAGAAATTATTCACTTAATTCATTTCCTGTCTGTACGTGGTACCAGTGTCGATTTCTGTTGGGTTCCTTCTCATTGTGGATTATCTGCAAATGAATGGGCGGACCGAACAGCAAAAAAGGGTGCAAAGAATCATAGCCATTCTATTAAAATACAAATCCCCCTGTCCCTACAAGAAGGATGTTATCTTTTGGAAAAAAAAACTTGCTGGAGTTTTATAAAAACACAGCAAGAAGAAAGAGATCTTTCTGATGACCTTCGGCGTAAAAAAATCTATAAAAAAACATTTTTTGGTGTCAGAAAAAAAATTACCATCATCATCATAGGCTATTCACAAGCATGGTTTTTAGATTTAGACTTGATGCATTTAAAACGAAATTCAGTCATAATGTAACGTGTGTATGTGGGCGAAAATATCTCGCCGTTTCATGTTATTTTTTTTTTGCCAGCAGTTGAAAAAAACATTTGCCTAGTTGGCTCTCAGACATTGAGCCATCCCGCTCATCTTTCGAAAAGTTACTTTCGAATTATTTACAAATATTTGACATTGTACAGGGACTGTATAACCCCCTCTCTATCCACCCTGATCCTGACCTTCCCTCCCCTTCCCTTGTGTCATTGGAATTTACTAATTTAAACACACCTGCATATACAGTATTACTTAAGTATTTTCTCTCTCACGTGGATACACACTCACACATGTACACACACACTCACGCGTGTGCGTGCCATTGCGCGCACACACACACACACACCACACACACACACACACACACACACACACACACACACACACACACACACACACACATACACACGCACACACACGTACACACACACACACACACACACACACACACACACACACACACACACACACACACGCGCGCACACGCACGCACGCACACACACACACACGCACACACTTGACTTTTTTTTTTTGGTCTAATATCACTTAAAGTGAAGAGACATTAAATTAAAGAACACACACACACACACACACACACACACACACACACACACACCGTGAGTGTATAAGGCTTGATAAAATACATGCCCATACGACTTTAAAGACAGGTGTTTGGCGCACTGTCGTCAGATCACCGTTCTATGGCAGACTTGTGTTACCAGCATGTTCAAAGGGAACGGGCCCGCTTTCACGTTCAGGTTGTGACTTTTGAAATCACAAGTTCCATAGCGAATGACTCGGTTTTGAAGAGAATGCTGACAGTTCTATGTACAAGAGACATGGCACTTTACACACGGGAGATCTTCTCTCTCTCTCTCTCTCTCTCTCTCTCTCTCTCTCTCTCTCTCTCTCTCTCTCTCCTAAACATTTTGTCTTGAGAGTTCTATGTATACGATATATGACACATAACACACTAGAAACTATTTTAAACTGCATTTTTATACCTTTTTTAATATTCTGTCTGCAGGTTAGCTTGTGTCTTTTCATCTAACTCTATGGAAGGACAGTAAGGCGCCCCGCAGACGAAGGAGATATTTACCGTGTCGGTACAGTTTGCAGACATATCACACTCCGAAGACGTAGCCAGCCACACGCAAGACACACCGTTGGAACATCCTCATACCTGACCTTTCACCCTGCTTCATGCGAGCGCACTCTGCGCGAATGATCCCGTTCAAATGAAGGAATTGAAGTCATTGTAATATCAATACAGAATAAAACTTTGGCAGCGGTCAGACATTAGCAGTAAGGCCATAATGCTTTAATACCAACATAGACACCTGCCCATGAACTTAGGTATTCAGCCCAGCTGACATGCATGTACTGTTATCGATCGTCTCTCTGCGGGAGAAGCCTACTCGTACGTCGTTTCACATAGGCTCAAGACGATTAAACATGTTGTTTTTGTTATCAGTCGCCATTATGGAAGGGACGTAAGCCTTGCATGGGTCATGTATTCCTAATGCTGGGAAAACGATTTTGACTGGACAATTGCAAGCAGTATTGAAGAAGAAAGAAGAAAAAGAAACACCCGAAGGTGCTGGGGAGGACCCAGAGAAGCACCCCACAGACCCAACCACCCCTGCCCAAAGACAGTGCCACTCCAGACACACCACGCTTTTGCCATACGGTCTTATGTGCCCTCAAGAGAGAATCCAAAGTTGTAGTCTTTCTCACTGTCAAGAGGACTTTCCCTGTGGTCAGTGGGTCTTTCCTCACCGTCACTGGATCTTTCTCCAGGGTCAGCCTAGTTAAGGCAAAAAAAAAAAAAAAAACCGAAGGTGTTGGGGAGGACCCAGAGAAGCACTGCCTTCACCTGCCCTTTGAGCAGTCCTGTACCACCCTTGGAGGCCTGCGCTGTGTTGAAGATGCGTACAGGCACGCGCAGGACACTCCATTAAGATATCAAGGGACATAACTGCTCCTGAACAGAGGTAAATCAGACTACAGGATACAACTCATAACAGCCTTAAAGTAGCATCCCCATGGGTGTATCAGCCCGTGTTTCATGACTGCAGAGCCCACCGGCGAAAAAAAAACACCACTCTCCAGCTGTCGAGCACACCCCACAGACCCAACCACCCCTGCCCAAGGACAGATGAAGACAGTGCCAGTCCAAATACAGCCAAGCTTTCGCCATACGGTCTTATGTGCCCTCAAGAGAGAAAAAAGTTGTAGTCTTTCCCCGTCAAAGACTTTCCCTGTGGTCAGTGGGTCTTTCGTTCCACTGGACTCCAGGGGTCAGCCTAGTTAAGGCAAAGATTTTGACTGGACAATTGCAAGCAGTATTGGCAGGGAAAGATAACCTGAACAGAACACTGTTCGAATCTGCCAACTATCCGCTCGCAAGATAGAGGACAGGTGCGGCCACTGCTTGAAACCGTGTTGTTCAGCCCGTCAACCACGAAGCTTGCAGCGTCTGCAGGCCTCCTAAGGCTTAGCTGCCCGACTTTACAGAGCAGTGTGAACGCTTGTGTCGAGCAAGCAGTGAATTCAGCGACATGCCCGCCGCGTGAGGGCAACCTCTAAAACACTAGCGGCGGAGAAAAAGAAAGTCAAGCGTTATTTTGCAGGCAGTGGATCCTCATCGCCACAGTGGGTGATTTCCCTTCAGACTACCATTTTCAACAGAGAAAGAGAGAAAATCTTGTCATTTGTTTGCCCCTTTGGTCCACCGCAACAGTAGTTTTTTTTTTTTTTTTTTCGGTTTGTTTCAGTTTCTGCCTGCCATCACCTCACGGTGAAAGCATCGTTTTAGAGTGACTGTTCATGACATCAACATCATTTGCCAAATAGAACGGAGCATACTGAATCTCCAAACAGGCGATTTGTTGACACGATGGTAGACGATTTTTTTTCTACTGTTTTCGTTATTTGTTACTTTGATGAATAATTTCAATTTATGTCCAACTAACGGGCGGATGGTTTTGTCCCCAGGGCAGGTTAAAAACTTAATACCTGCTCCTTTGGGCATGCCATGAAACAAGCATTTCATTTGCTGAACTATGAAGACTGCGTTACTTATCTGAATTACGTTTGTGTTGCATTGGGTGTGATGTCCACACTCTTAAAAAGTGATATAAAAAAAAACTGTCTCGGAAGGCTGAGGAGAGAGAGCATTGATATAAAGCTACTTACCACCAGAAGGATAACACCTTTAGATGCCTA